>DF360057.1:45429-56354 GCA_000787875.1 Solanum virginianum | reverse complement strand
TGTCAAATCAGTTCTGAAACCCTTATATCCATATAACAACAACAACATACTTAGTGAAATCCCACAAGTGAGGTTTGGGGAGGATAGAATGTTCGCAGATCTTACCGCTACTTCATACAGATAGAGAAATTATTTCACAAAAATTCTCGTCTCAAAAATTCATAAGCGGAATAAATTAGATATCCATATAAATGTTATAAATATATGCCATGAATAATTGAACCTCATTCTATATTTTCCCTTTATAATCCATCAATATCAGGATCATTTTGCAAATATATGAAATTTGGGACCTATGAACATATTCCTAATTACTAGTGACACATGTTTATCAATGATTGGAGTTGCCAAGTCAGCTCAAAATGGGTCCACAACTATTATAGGACAGGTGCCACTATTATAATTTGACACATGTCAACATCTGGATGGTTGAATTCGGAGTAGTTGAAGAGACTAATAGCCAAAGAGAAAGGGCAATGAATGGAAAATAATATATATTTTTTTAGTACTCAAATGATAATAAATTTAAAGAATCTTATAATTACATAATTATTAGACATAATATACAAAATTTTAACAATTTTATTTCTTTGTTTAACTCCATTCATATTCAAACTTTGTAACATATGATTGAAACAAATTAAAGGGAGGTTTTTTAGAAGTCACTTTCTTCCCCTTAAGAACTAAAATATAAGTGATAACAATTTTTTTATGATTCTATCTGAGCGTTGAGAATTATCAATGTTCATGTTGATCAAGTTACTCAAAAAACTAGAATTTCTTATGACTGATCAAAGAAATCAAAGATGTAAGTCTTTTTTGTTTGTTCTTCCTTAACATGAAAAGGAAATCGTTCTTACTCTCATAACTCAAGTTATTGGATAACTTTGATCTTTCATCAAAAAGAGACACTTGATTTTGAATTTGACCAATTGAGATATCAGGAAATAATATTCTTAATTTCTTCATTTCAACAACTCTCCCAAGATTCTCTCATCTGAGATCTCTGGGGAAGAGGATCAAGTTGACCCTTGCGAACAGTTTGATGCACGATCTCCCTTTGAGAATTATCCATGTTCATACTGATAAGATTACTCAATAAACTAGAATTTCTTATGACTAATTTTCCATCAAAAATATGTCGAAATTGTATTCGTCACAACTATTCTTGTCAGTCTTTGACATTCAATAAAAAATTTTGATTTTTCATAAAATTTAATTTTTTTTTTTTTAAAAAAAAGAGACAATTTAGACCATCTTTTTCCAAGAATTGAATTTATTTTATTTATTTTTATCTTCTTTTGAGACTAGTTTCAATCTTTCAATATCTTCAAGCAAAGTCAGGTGGGATGTGGTTTTCATGGGAAAATGAGGTGTTAAATATGGGCCCTTTTACTTATCTGAAGAGTCAAGTATAATAGATTATAGTACTTAGAGTAATGTGAAATATTTTTGTCCTATTTCTCAAAATATACTATATTATTATATTAATTAATAATAATAACTAAAAATATATGTCTCACAACAAAACCATGTGCTTCTTTCTTATCATTTACCAAAAAGTTACAATATTCAAGAAACAAATATACTCCACTCAGGATTTTCCCTTTGAAATCAAAGATTTTTCAGATCCAATGCTAGATTTTCCAATAGTAGTATAATACTCATTAAATTTACCATCAAGAATTATGGCGAAACAAAAAGTATCTCTTTATTCTTAATTAAAATTTTAAATTCAAGTCTTGAATATGAAATTTTTTTAGTAAAGAGTGATCTATTAGATGGTAGCTTGCTGTTGAAAACGTTGCTAGACTAGTGCGGCTCGCTTCGCTCTTCACCCTAAAATAGATTGTATATGGCGTGAATTTATACTAATTATATCTCCAATACATATATTGAACACTGAATGAAAAATCAAAACAATATAATCATTTTATCTCATGAAAAAAAAAACGGTTCATTATATTATGATATACATATCCAAAGAAAAAGAGGTTAATTAATTAAAAAGATTCATTTAATGTGCATCAATACTTGTACAAATTCATTGGTTTTGCTTTGTTAATCTGGCTTTTGTCCCCATCCCTAGTTGTGGCCCATCCATTAAATGGTTCATATATGGAAGTTAGTGGACAACATGTTACAAAACGGAGAGAAGGGTCCCTTTGTGGGGTGGGGTGGGGTGGGGTAGGGGGTGGGGGTCCTTTTCCAGTGAAGATATGAAATTGAATGGTTGATTTAAGTGACTAATTAGGATACTATATTAGAAGTCACATTTAAAAAGTTTTTCATATTTATTGTCGGTTCGAAGAATGTCGTCATATTTAATGTTAATTTATAACTATACAAACATCTATAATTTGTTTTAGATCATTAATTTCGTAAGTTCTTGTTCATTCTTAAATGTCGTATCTAATCAAATCAGGTCACATAAGTTGAAATTAAAGAATGATAAGAAGCAGATAATCTTGGTACTATTTTCTCAATCATATATGATATTCGTCGATCTGCTAGTTTCACATCTAAATAATACTCGATAAATGAGAGGTGAAAGCATACAAAGATAGTGAGGCTTCCATCACTTTCAAGCCCCGTTTAAACTAAATTTGGGCAAGGGCCCGTACTCTTTCTTCTGTGGATACTCTATCTCTTTTTCCCCTTCTTTATAGTACACTTATATTTTTTTCTCATCCCAGTGTCTGATATTTATATTAGAGCTTGATTATATCTAGATTCGTGCTGTATAGGGTCTATTTGAGGGAAAATACTCCCTATTAAGGACTTTTTCATACCCAGAGCTTAAACTCAAGACATCTGATTAAAATAGAAATAGTTACATTCATTGCACCACATCATTTGATAGTTATAGGACACTTATTAACTATAATTATGGACATAATGAATTACTTATCCCACTTTAGAAGAAAACTTTTAGCCTATCCTCTTTCTTTGGAATTGATATACTTTAACAATATTCGATATCATCATTATCATCTCATTACTAATACGATTAAAAAGTCTCTATCGACCAGTTTACTTTTGGCTAAAGATAATTTAGCACTTCCTTCACCTTAATTTGCTTATATTATTTTTTTCGTTTAATTTGTTATATATATTTTTTTAAAAATATACTTGTTAGAAATAAATATATTTGTTGTTTATTTTTGTTATGACCCCTTCTAGTAATTAATGATAGGCAAATTTTCAATGACTTTATTAATTGAAAAAACTTTACATTTTTCCAATTAAGGGCCTACATTATTTATGAATAGCTACATCAAATTCAAGATTTATCTTACTAAGACTTTCCTTGATCATGTACTTAATTAATATATGGTGTGAAAATTTGTCAAAATACTTGGTAAGACAGTACAACTAATTTAACAAAAGGTACAACATGACGTAATGTTGGTACAACACAAGACAACTTATATACATCATGTGGTATACAAACTATATATACACAATATATAGAAAGTGTATATTTTATATTAAATGTAAATATATACAACATATACGATCAAAATATATATGTAGTGTATATAATTGTATTTCGATCATATTAATAAATTAATAGCCAAAGAGTACATATAAGTAAGCCCCCGTCCCCCCCCCCCCCATTTATTATGTTAGACTTGTCATTGGAGAAAGGGCTAAATATTTGCTAATATTTATTTAGGAAAAATAAAATATCTTCATTTTTTTTTTTACATATTACCCTTAAAATTATCAATTAAAGTTGGTTTATTTGCAGAATAATAATGAAAGAAAGGGAGAGTTGCATAAGATTGCTTTGCACTAAAAAAAAGAGTATACCTCAATGGCCATAACATTTCATAGTGATAGAATGAATATGATTCCTCCGTCACTTAAAAAAGAACGAAAAGAGTACTTTCGTTTGGACATAAACTATATCACAATATTGAAATTCAAATGACAAGTAACAATTTCTATCTTACTTCATAACTCCCAGCCCCACCCGCGAGGCAGGGAGGCATACATGCCAACCTAAGAGAGAATATAGTCACGACGACCTATGTTGCTTGTTGCATACTTGCACGATCATCTAAAAGTAAATAACCTTGGGAGGATCTGATCAATACATACAAAATGATATTTTTGAAGAATTCAAGCAACATAGATTAAACAGCCTATAAAGCAAGTACTCTGCAGACCTCACTCCAATGCCATCGAACCTTTTTGATATGATATAAGCATACATGGTGAGATCTCAAGTACTAGCCTCCTACCTAGGCTACTCCCATATGTGTCAATAAAATAATAATAAATCCAATGTGCGAAGCCTGATATTTTATCCATTTTTGTCTGACTCTTTTTCAACTTGTTCATATTCAATTCAATCCTTCCATTTGCCAACGCGACGTGGCCGGCCATCGTCTCACTTAGGTTGCACTTGATGAATAAGAAGGCAAAGAAAGAGAGAGCATAGTGTTTATATCTGATGAGTTCTCCATCTTTTTATTATTATGGTGAATATTTTGCTCCTTAATGTTATTGTCTTCATTTCTACTCAATCCCAATTGCAAATCAGGCAGCCAATAATCTTTTTCTTTAATGAACATCTTGTCTTGTTTCATCTGCATGTCAAAATTAATAGTAACAAATAAAATATTTCTTTGTTGATTGTCTATCGGAAACAGTCTCTTTATCCCGTAAAGATAAAAGTAAGATTTAGATATTAGGAATCAAAGCAAGAAAAGTAGCATTGATAAAGACTACTAGATGAATACGGAGAATCTTATAAGTAGGTTATTAACTATCCGAATTTTCATTTTATTGATGAGAGTTTGATTCTCCCACGTTGTAAATCCCACCCCAGCCCCCACCCAACCAAAAAAGGGGGAAAAATAGATGTTGTACACCTAGAGGTATACAATCCAGACTCTGTATACCTTAGTGGTATACAATGTTAAGAAAAAACAAATGACACTATTGCATATTATTAAGATATACAATGATGGTATACAACATGAGAATTGTAATATTTTGAGGTTAGTGAAAATAAAAATTGCCCCCTAGGGTGGGTAGAGGAGGCAAGTTAAGTTTGATCGAGAATACAATTATCTATCATCTTATTTATATTTTCATAATAGTTTTCACAAGTTTATAATATCGTCGAGCACTCCTCCTATTGGTCATTAGCAAAAGGTTTCAAGTTGGACGCTCAAGATCTTTCACATAATGTCAGAGCTAAACTTAGGTAAATCCATTTTCAATTCTTCTTCAAAATATATTTCGTCCAACATGTAAATCCTATCCAACATGTAAGTCCTAAAAGTAAGTTACACGTATGAGAGTCTAGTCTACATAATATACTCTTGCGTTCTTATAAGCTAATTTTTGGATTGAATACTCACATCTTCTCCGCAAAAATCAATAGGACTCAAATATGTTTAATTTTTCTAAGCTAAATACCATAGTATTAAATCAAAATTAGTACAAGATATTGGTAAAACTTACCTCCAATCTAAGAGGGGTCTTAAATTTTGGACCAAGGCTGTTATATGTGCAACTCCATTTTGGTCCAGTATGATGAAACAAAGATTCATGAGAATTCAATTTATTTTGATTGAATTCACTTGGAGGCCACCTTTTTTCTTCAAGAAAATGTCTCTGTCTAAGAGGACAAATTTCATGATTTTCCAATATTTTCATTCTCAACATATTGTTGGTTCCTTGATTGGAAGACCATTCAAAATATCTGCATAGAAACAACAATAACAATAACATACTCGTTAATATTTGTGCGACTATAAAATACTAATCTTAATAAAGATAAATGGAAAGTTTAAAGTTAAATCGCATGCATTCACTTATTGTAATCGATAACTCCTCTTATTTTAAGATTATAAGTTCCACATTTCAAGTAGATTCACTTATATAAATATCGATTGGAAGATCTAATGCTGAAATCAATTTATATATATAACTTAAGGAACGGTATCATGTAAAATGAAATGGAGGCATACAAGTTAATTAATTACCTTGAAAAGTTTTCCTTTGTCTCATGTCTACTTCTTGCAAATGAATTTTGGAAATTGTTGTTAATATTATCATCACCATCATTGAAATTCCTTGCTAAAACAATTGCACCATTCTTCATTTTGAAGTCTTGAAGAGGATTAAATAATCTTTGGCTTAATTTTCCATAGAGATAACTTCTTCCTTGATTTGTTCTATGTCCATGGCCTAGTACTGTAAAAATAAACCACCATAAGTAGAAATAGCGCTTATGGATCACTTTTCAATATTATTTTTGAAAAATAGTTAATGTATAGAGTTTCAAATTTCACGTATTATGACCTTATAATTATCTGAAGTTTCACTTATGAAATTTGAAACATACGATAGTAACTATTTTTCGATTACATGAGCTGAAAAGTGTTAATTTGTAAAATTCACAAATAGTATACTTTTATATTCTTATAATAACAATAGTATATTCAGCGAAATCACACAAATGAAATCTGAGAAAAATAGAGTATACTCAAACCTTATCACTATCTCTAGGAGATAGAGAAGTTGTTTTGAAAATATAATTTTTTGTTCTTGTTGTTCAAAAGTAATGGTACTATTATCTTGAAGTTTCATTTGTTACAACAACAAGATACCCAGTAAAATCTCACAAGTGAGGTTTAGGGAGGGTAAAATATACACAAACCTTAACACTACTTCATAAAGATAGAGAGGTTATTTTCAAGAGATCCTCGTCTCAAATTTTAAATTGGAAAGATAGTAATTATTTCTTAAAGACATGACCAAAAAGTGGTCAATGGACATTATTTTTACTACACAATGAATAATTCATATGAACTTAATTGCTAGTTTACTACTCCATTTATCTTATTTTATGTGATGACTTTTTTCGAGGAGAAAAATTAAGAAAGAAAGAATTATAATCGATGAACATCAAAAGTGTCCCTATAATTTATGATTTTAGATATGTCATAATGTCTCCTTAAGTTCTAAGTTGTGGTCTATATGAAAATATAAAATATGCATAAATAATTAACTCAAAATTTAAAAGGAAAACTTCTATATTTTTTCAAATTAATTTTTACCTTGTCCAAATTCTCCAAGTTTCTTGCTTCTATACATCTACATCAAGTAAAATAGTAGGTTAGTGAGAAAAAAATTAGAATTATCAATGAATGTGTCTCTAATCTATTGTTAATTAACGCTAATCCTCCGTTAAATAAAATTAGTGATAATTTTTTATTAATTATCGATTAAATTTGTCTGTCACTAATTATTATTTTTCTTTTTTGATACAAAAAGAAATTAAACCTGGAGGTGACTTTTTACATGGGCAATGCTAAGTCCTCTCACATTCATCATTTGAAGAACCAATTTTGGAGTTGCTCCTGCAAAAAATTAAAATTAAAATGGACGTTTAAAATAGTCGCTATGTTTCAAATTCTACAAGTAAAACTTAGAGACATTATCGAAAAGTAGCTAGTGAATGCTATTTCTATCAGATACTATGTGTATTGCACGTTGTATATTACAAGTTTCAAAAATTTTATCGTTCAGACTGATGTTATACTAGTATATTATATTCTTTTCTTTTCTAAATGCAATGTATGTACATTGTAAAGAAGTGGGTATACTTATTACTTTATGAACGTTTAAAATAGTCGCTATGTTTCAAATTCTACGACTAAAATTCAGAAACATTACCAAAAAAGTGGCTAGTGAATACTATTTTTATGAGATACTATGTATATTGCACGTACATCACAAGTTTCAAAAATTTTATCGTTCAAACTGATATTATACTAGTACTAGTATATTATATTCTTTTCTTTTTTAAATGTAATGTATGTACATTGTAAAGAAGTAGGTATACTTACTTTCTTGACCACCAAGTCTATCAATTGCACTAACAAAAGAGAGATGAAGTTCAGGAGTCCATCTTAGCCTTGGCAATTTTGATCTTACATATTGCCTTACTTTCTTGGTACTACTATAATTCCCACAACTAGTACTATTATTTTCTTCCCTAATTTTCTCACTTTCATCACTAGTAACTTCAATGACTTCTTCATCACCAACTTCTTCATTTAGATCAATGGACTCACTTGTCATGATGTTGATGCAAGAACAACTCTGAAGTACAACAATAATAACATAGTCAGTATAATCGCACATGTTTGGGATTGTGTATTGAGAAAAAAGAAAACCAATGTTTGAAAGAAACAACTAACAATTTGAAACAAGCGAAAAGTTTAAATTATGTATATCAGGTTACTCAAAAGATATTTATAAGTCTCATATTACTTAAATACTAATATGATAGTTTCAGGCTCAAACAAATAGGAGTCAGTTATATAAGTATATATCTTTGGTTAAATTCTGAAAAAAAAAAATAATAATAAACTTTTGTTGCTCTATCATGAAACTCATCATTGTCTCAGTACCGAAGGCTCAAAGGAACAGGAGAGCACTCATTTTGGGGTGGACTTATCTCCTATGCACTTTGACTACCAAAGATTTGTCATGAGCATGATAATTGATACACATATCATTTTCACCGATCGTGTTACTTTATTTAAACTCATCTTAGATTAATGTTATCTTCTATATCTCGATTTATATGATTCACTTTGACCGATGAATTTTAATAAATGATATGAAAATACTTCTATCAACATATCCAAGAAATAAAGAGAAGTAGTAATGCTTAATCCTCTTTTAGACCTAACTTCTTATGCAAGAAAATCATGGTGTATAGATAATACTTGTCTTAGGTAATAAAAAATTTTAAGTATATAAGGGATCAAGAAGAAGGTGATTCAAGCTTATGGTTCTAATTACAAAAAAGTTATGAATTAATGATGGACAACATATGACAATAAACAAAAAAAAAAAACCTTATTTATGATGGATTATCAAAGATCATAAATGAATAAAATGAATAAAACATAAGTAAATACAAGCTTTTTAGTAACATATTTCATTGTTAATCCTTTCTCGCTCTTTTTTAATTTTTAGTAGAAAATGAACAAAACTAAGTATCAAGGGAACAAAACTAAGTGATTATAAATCTTATCAATTGATAATTAATATAAATGACCAAAATTTTTATGAATAGCAAGATTTTTAACACTATAAACAAGAACATGAATTTTTCCTATTCTTTGATTATAGATTTTGAAACTTGAACTTGTGTTTCGATAAACAATTTAAAATTTTGTGAGTCGAAGTGAAATTTCTCTACAAAACTGATCAGATAACTTGAAAATATATGGAGATAAGATATTTTCAAAATCTAATCAAATTTCATGAAGAAGATACAAATATTTTGAAGATAAATTTTCAAACTAATCCGAAATTTATGATCAAATACTAACTTTTACGGATTTTATAAAAAAATCTTTTTTTTTCCCCTTAGTATTGTAATTTTAATGAAGAAGAAGTAGTACAAATTATAGTAATTTTAGGTTTATTTATAAAAATACAAACCATAACCAAAGAGCTTAGCTTTTGCCTTCAAGATCTTCTATGGATGATAATCATCAGCTGCTACACAAAATTGAGACACAAATAAAAGTTTTTTCTTTAGTTGGGATTTGGGGTAAGGAAAGAGGAAATTTAATTGGTGTCACTTTTTTCTATGGGTGTTGGGAGATTTTTGTTTCATTTGTCAACCATGGAATTATTTTTTAATGCTAATAGTCATCCAGAAGATTCATATATATGTGTGTATATATATAATCTTATTATTACCTCGTTTCATTGTGTGACATAATTTTTTGTATTATTGATTAAAGGCCCCTACTAAAGATAGATCATCGCTCGACAATAATAGATTCGAATTTTATTTTTGAAGCATCAGTCACATAGGACAATCCGATAAGATTGAATTAGAAAATTTTTGATATTTCAAGATTCTTATTAAGGAAAAGAGAGTGAAGCGAAGAAGGAAAGTTCTTCGATATGATAATTCACATCGTTCCAATAGACTAGTATGGTACGATTTTGTAATCAGAGCTACACAATTAGCGTAAAATTTTTTTACATCATCAGATCACTTATATGTTGTGGTTAGATGATAATATGTTTTATTTTTTTAAATTAAAAATCTTGTGTTTACATATCGATATCATTTAAGATTCTTATTAAGGAAAAGAGAGTGAAGCGAAGAAGGAAAGTTCTTCGATATGATCATCCACATCGTTCCAACAGACTAGTATGATACGGTTTTGTAATCAGAGCTACACAATTAGCGTAAGAAATTTTTACATCATCGGATCACTTGTATGTTGTGGTTAGATAATAATATGTTTTATTTTTTAAATTAAAAATCTTGTGTTTACATATCGATATCATTTAAGTGACCTGAAGTGTAAATAAATATTTATACTGTCGATATTTTAACTTATGAGTTTAAGTATATGTATAGATGTGAAAAAATATCAGTCTTATTAACTAATTGTAGGTAAATAAATCTGTTGAGGAACTTTAATAATAAAAATCTTTATATCGTCAATCCTTATAAGTTAAATCTTTTTTTCTTATTAGTAGTTCATTTTAAACATAATTGGCAGCTCATTTTGATGCAATAATTCTTTCTTCATGGATAGTAAAGATGAAACTGGTTAAACATTATTTGATTGAAATCAATTTATCAGGTAATTAATTTGCCCAAAAAATTATTTTTTTTGAACTTTTCTTTGACAGTTGTCCCATATAAATCTTTGATTCCATTGGCATGTGATTATCTTAATTGTTTGACCTAAAATTGAAAGTCATGTGGCTATACTCTAAAATAAATAGCCAATTAATTATGTGTAATTTATAAGAATACTTTTGTGGAGTTGGAGATTATTTTATCTTAATATGAAATTTTTTTATATAAATTTAAAACTTTATAAAATGATAATATAATTATATTATCGGAT
>DF360057.1:28765-40778 GCA_000787875.1 Solanum virginianum | reverse complement strand
AGCTCGCTAGCGATACTGTCCGATTTGGGCCTAGGCCCGCACGGCTTGAAAATGCGTCACGAGTAGGTAAGGTATGATCACCTATATACTCGGTATCTCTCTTATGTTTTGCGATGTGGAACTTCTATCTAAAGATGGATTGTACATACACCCCCTCTATGGACTCAACGTCCTCGTTGAGATTTGCCTCACCATATGGGACTTGCCTAGACTCAGCACTAAGGTTTGCCCCACCTCATCAAGATTTTCCTATATTCAGTTGAACTCTGGTCCACATCGACAAGGCTGACACATGAATGACTCTAATACTATCTGTAACGACCCAGCCTACTAGTGATATTGTCCGTTTTGGGTCTAGGTCTGCACAGCTTTAAAACGAGTCACTAATAGATAAGGCTTGATTATTTATATACCCGGCATCTTTCTTGTATTTTGTTGATGTAGGACTTCTGTCTAAAGACGAATTGTTATATTTATCATATCTCACTCATCGTTCCTCAAGTTTAAAAGTCTTTTTAGTGTTATCATTTATCAACTAAAGCAATGATCAGTAATCGATTCGAGAGGATGATCAAGCTACACCAGATTAAACCTAATAGAGGCCTATATCAAGTACAAACTTAAGAGTGAAAAAAATCACCCTTTTTTTTTTCTTCTTTCTTCATGGCGTGGCCCTCCCATTTCCATCACCATGTGAAAGAAAATAATAGTACATTTTTTGTCAACATGTCTAATATTAGTAGGTGATAAAAATGATAAAAACTATTAGTTGGAGTTGAGGCAAATGACAACTATATATCTTTATAGTATCATTCCATTAATTATAAGTTTTATATGTATATTCATGTGTTTGGTAAACTTTATTCCCTTACCCACTCCTTGCTTTCAAGATTTAAAAAAATAGAATGAAACTGTTTTTTAAAAATAATTATTAGATATTTAGAATGAGTTGGTTTGATAAATTCAAATTGGTGCATCATAAATTTCATTTAAGGAAAAAATTGTGGAAAAAATGAAAGGAATGGGTTAATAATAGTACTTTTGATCTCCTTATTATTCATAAATTCTTATGTTAATTCTTTGTGATAAATGACTAAGCATATTTAAATTTTAATAATTTTTACCTTCGATTCCTTTAGATATGAATTGTAATGATCCGTTAGGTCATTTTGAGAACAAGTCCTCTCTCTTTCGTAAAAGACTTTTTTTGTAAAAATGTAATGACCTGTTAGGTCATTTTGAGAACGAGTCATCTCTCTTTCATAAAAGATACTTTTAATGAATTTAAATTGAAAATTTTGAAAAATATCTTTTATGAAATAGAGATGACTCATTCTCAAAATGATTTAACAGGTCATTAATTAAATTAGTTCTCTAAAATTACCACTCAACTAAATAGTCATAGTGTTACCGAATAGTTCAAAATTTTCAATTTAAATTTACAAAAAGGATCTGAGAGAATTCGTCACAAAATGACCTAACAAGTCATTACATGAATATTCATGCATTTTTAGAATTATTAAAAAATTTCATCTTTAATTACTCACTTACTATATTAAACTTGTATATAGTTAAGGTTAAATGAAAGGAGTTGTGATATTTTGAAAAGTTTCATAAAAAAATAAATATTAATTATTCATAACTTAATTGTCTTTCGGAATTCGAACCAAATGTCTAATTTAATTATTATTTGAAATAAAGTAGTAGTAATTTTTGAACAGTTGAGGATATGTATTTCAATAATATAATTAATTATTCATAAGAATTACTAATTTATTAAATATTCATTATGACATGTGTGTGGCATAAATGTTAAATAAAGATACTTAAATAGCACAAGAGTAGTCTAACAAAATAATAGGTTATTAAATTAACAATTAGGGCAAAAACAAATTAAATTTCATTCACTACAAAATAGAAGAAAACCAGACCCCTACACCTCGTAAATCAAATCATTTAATAATATTTGTTAAAATTGTTAAATCAAAACATTTAATATAAGAGATTTCATGTTAAATATCTAGATTTTTTTTTTGTTTTTTTATATGTGATAAAATTGAAAATAAACATACACACAAAAAAAATCAAGATTATTTTTTTTCTTAATTAAAATTATGAAATATTACTTCATATATATTAAATCTCAGACACTCTCATCTAAAATTGTTCATTAGTCAGATTAAATCGAATTTAGAAATTTTCATATTTATATTAAGTTTGGATTTTAAAAGAATATAACATGAACCCAATCCAAATTAAATATTGCTTGGTTTAAATCACTCAAGCTAAGAGGGTCCCTTTTGCAATTTGTTGTTTAACTATTTCAATTTTTTTGGTTAGGTTTATGGGCCTTAATAATTGGGCCATCTAGGCCCATGTACCATGTGATATTGGGCTTTTGAATTTACTTTTCAATTTTTAAAAGAAAAAGAAATAGTTTGATGCACTCAGCTATTACTATGTATCGGGTTTGAAAAAGGATTATACAATAAGAAATTACTAGATTTGGTCTTATTTGTATTTTCGTAAGAAATTATTTGCATAGTTTGAATGTGTGACCTCCTGATTATATTTGCTTTGCATACTTCTACATCATTGGATGGTTGAAATTAGGGATCACAAAATTAGATCATGCTTGCACGACTTGGTCTGACTCATTGGAATTTAATAATTTGTTTATTTATTAAAATTGTCCATTTTGAGTGTACTACTCAATTTAGCCCATTCAAAAGTTGACTAGTATATATCTCAACTTGATTATGAAAATTCCTATTGTAAAATCATTTTAAAAGTACTTTTCTTGTTTGGATTGTTATACAAAGCAATGATTGGGGGGGGGGGGAATATTACCCTAGTAATTAAGCAAATTATATATATATATATATATATATATATAATACATACATACAAAATATTAAAACTTGATAATGGTTGGACAAGTTGAGTTATGATCAATTACAACAATAACATATTCAGTGGAATTTCATAAGTGGAGTCTGGGGAGGATAAAATGTATGCAGACCTTACCACGTCATCATAGAGGGAGATACTGTTTCTTGGAAACTCTAGCCTCAAAAATCCATAAGCAGAATAAACTAGATATGGGAAAAGAAAAAGAAAAGAAAAAAAATAAAAAGAGCGACTAATAAGAAAAAACACATGATATTATGTAAATAAGATAAAATTAACATATCAAGATGAAAAATGCCAACACAAGATATACAAGCAATATAAATACACTAGAAGTTTAGAAGTAAATAAATATAGAACTAATATTTTATTTATTTTATGATTAATTAATTTATTTATTTTAATTCAATTCATTGTGATCCAAAAAACATCTAGGCAGATTTAGTGACCCACTTATTTATTATCTCAAAATATTTTATTTTGATAGTCAAAGATTTATCAAAAACAACCTTACCCTATGAGGGTAGGAGCATGATTTGTATATATCGCTGTCTTTTTAGGCCTTACTTATGGACTATACTAGATATATTGTTATTGATATGTATTTTGATTGGTTAAAATTTAATCAATTTGTTTATTTGAAACCTCTTATTGAAATGATATTAAAATCTCTAACTGCTCTTCATCCTATTTTATCAGTTGCTTTAACTCAAAAAAAATATGTCAAAATAATTATCACTTTAGAAATTTAAGACTAAATTAAAGTTGGCAATTTTCTCTGATTAATTAATATTTAAAAAGTAGCTTTTTTTTTTAGAAAAAATATACAGATAGACATTCAAACTTGACATCAACCGACTACTAAATACACCAACTTTAATAGTGCACTTTTAGAGACCTCAATTTGTCTCGTGGACATCCAATCCAAATAATCACATTAATTTTGAAGATGCCTACAAATTTTAGAATAATTAATATTAAAAATAAAGTTAAAAAAAATCAATTCTCTTTTAATTCTCTAAATTGATAATTATTTTAAAAAATAACTATTTTTAGTATGTTTGACGATTGAGTATTAATCTTTTTGCCCATCTACTACTTATTACTTGGGAATTGACATTAATTGCAAGATGTAAAAAGAGAACATTTAGACACAAATAAGTAATGACATTAAATGTATGAGGAATTGGCATTAAAAGGTAGATGAGCATTCATTACTTATAAATACTCATTTCGTTCAATAATAATTATCCATTATTAATTTGACATATAAATTAAAAAAATAATAAATAATAGAGATAATTTTATCAAATCACTTTTTTAATATAATAAAAATAATATTTAAAAAAATATAATTAAAAAATGACTATAATTAATTAGTAATTAGGGTAAATTAGAAATGAAATATAAAATTATCTTTTAATTTCATAAATAAACAAACATTGTTAGATATCTATTTTTAGTACAATATATAAGTAAATATAAACGGAAGGAATATTGTTCCACTTCCCATCCATTTCATTGGCTTTTTGTCAAAACATTTGCGCGTGAATTACACATATTTATACTTTTTCCTTCAATATTTTAATATTATACGTGTTTAATAGACGCAATTGAACACAAATCAAATGCTCACCACCAAAGATGTGGCACAGAACTATAGTGAATGAGACTGCTTCTTTCTTAATCAAAGATTGTTAATTTGAGTTTTGGATATGAAAAAAATTTTGATAGAGAATATTTTCTCTCAAATGGGACCCTATATGGCATGAATTCGAAATAATCGAACTTCAATATGGGCACTAAATACGAAAAAACAAAAAAAAAATCAAATGATCAATATGTCACAAACTTAAACTAAATATTTAGATGAAAAGTTCGACTAATTTTAAAGGACCACTTTAGAAAAATCACAAAAAAAAGAGGAAAATAATCGTATGAAATAAAGTGGAGTGGAAGTATCGTTGGTTGATATAATAAAGGTGAGGCGTATTCATAACTTTTAATCTAGATTAAATGTATAAAACTCACTTAAATAGTTAAATTATTAACTAAAAATTCATAAATCAAACAAGATGATTCATTTAGTAGTTATAATAGAATACTTAACACATAAAATGAAAATTCAACAAGAGTTTAAATTATACTTGTTATTAATATAATTAAAAAAAATTATATCATTGAGTTAATTTACCTTTTTATTGTAGAGTTATTTTTAAAATAATACTTATAAAAAAAATACTTTCACTCGTGATTTACTCATCAAATAATTGGTTGGGTCCACCACATAGCAACTTCCTATGATTTATTTGTATTATGAAGATTTATTATTTGTCTTTGTTTTCCTCAATGTGAACTAATTATCCACTTTTGTCTTTCACCTCTTTTTTAATATATATTTTTTCGATGCAATTTGTTGATTAATATAAATTTTTTGAAGTAAATTCAGATTAATCGAACTTTAAAATAATTACTCTTATCAAATAATAATAATAAAAAAGATATACTCTTATATGAATCTTAGTAGTAATACATTTGATAAAACATTTATATTCTAAAGAGAAATTTTTCGACGTAAGCTAAGAATTACTTAAACATCAAAGTAAACACGCCAACTTCCTACCTAATATAGTTTTATAAATGGAATTTGAATACGATATGTTTAATAAAGACTTAATTCTCTCTCTCTTTTTTAATATAAGGTAAATGTGATGCATGGCTAAACCCTCAACTTAGATGAAATGATGAATAAATATTTTTTAATTAAATTTAAAATAATAATACTAAAAAAAAAGAATCATGTAATACATTTGAACCATTAAAGGATGTGGTGTAACGGATGAGACTTTAAAGTTTCGTAAGGGGACTGGAGCAGGCTACCATGAGACAAAAGATCTTCTTTCTAAAGAGATTCGATTCGGAACTCTTATATGTCCAAGGTTCAACTTTTTACACTATTTCGGAAATCCAAGGACTCAATCGTATGTATATGTAAAATACAGGATTTCTAATCGAGCTATGTGAATGAAAAAATCCTTGGTAGGGAGTGTTTCCTTCCAAATGAAGCCCTATGCAGTAAAAATTCAGATATAATCGAACTCTAATATAGATATCGAATACGCTTAAACATTACCATCAAAAAATTATAATGATTGATAATTTTTTTAATTAAAATTTTGAGTTCAAATTCTCAATATGAAATGGTCTTTAATGAATAGAAACTTTAGATGTGAAATGAGACTTCCATCTCTTAAAACATCTTTTTTCAAATCAAATTTAGATTAATCTAATATTATAATTTCCCATCAAACACCGGCATGGGTCCCGCCGTCAATTTCCCAATTGAGGAAGTGTAATACTCAAGTGTGAATCGGAAACATCGTGGTTGTCAAGCAGGGAAAATGAAGCTTCCTATTATAATTTATCTGTAAGTTTAATACTTCACTCTTCCGCAACAACCCCTTTTGTTTATGCTTTATTTCATTTTTACTTTATATATCAGTAGTTGATTCAACAAGAAATGCTATTATTGGCTCAATTTGTAGCTAGATTTGTGGAGTACTGGTAATTTCTTAACTTGGGGTTTATGGTTTTTGGGGTTTTAAGGTGAATCCTGAAATTTGAGATAATGGGTTGTAATCTTTATGCTGTTATAATTGAACCCAAGTTCAAAATGTAGTGTTTTATTGAAATTTAGTGTGTGTGTGTGTGTTTTTTTTTTCCACATATGTATATTTAAGTTTTGTTGAAAATACTGGGTTATACTTGAAGTCAGTACCTTACTCTCTACATTTGCCACTGAGTTGTTCATGGCTAAAGAGGCAGGGGTGGAGCTAGGTAATGTCGAGGGGGCGGAAAATTATACTGTTTATACATGGTTAAAATTATTTCTTAGTAGATTGAGAACCCCTTTTGGCTTCTTGGTGTGTTCACTTTTTCATATTTTGAAACCCCTCGGTGAAATCTTGGCTTAGCTGTCACTGATAACAGGTGGATTGATTGGAGTTAGCTTAAAGCTTAGTGTAAGGTTTTGCTTATTTTTATTGATGTTAGAAGAATTCCCATTTGTTGAGCTGAAATGTAGATTGTTAGGTGCAATTAGTATTTAAAGTTTGAATCTTTGAAGTTTTTTTTGTTATTTCTTTTGTTATAGGAGGATGTGTTGAACTGATTAAGCTGCACGCCAGTGTCGCGTTGATAACTTGATGGGGTTATCTGTCTTTTTCCCCGTATCTCCCACTTCATTTACATATATATATATCATGAATTGAGACTAGTTGATTCATTGCTAACAGGTTGATTGGTTGGGGTTAAGTTAAAGCTAGTAACTGCTTAGTATAAAAGTCTACTTATGTTTGTTGATTTTAGAGGATTTCTCTATTCGTTGAGCTGATATAGATCTTTAGTAGCTATACTAGTATTTAAAGTTTGAATCTTTAAATTTTTGGTTGTCATTCATTTTGTTATAGGAGGATGTTTTGAGCTGATTAAGCTGGAAAGCTGCATTGCTTTGCATTGATAACTTGATGGGAGTATCTGTTTGTCTAAAAGGTGAGGTTGGGAGATCTATAGGGATGATTTGGTTGGCTCTGTTGCTGTTATTATTATCACAAGGGAATGGGAAAGGAGGAGTTGAAGCTTCCGATTACTTGATTGGGCTTGGAAGCTATGATATAACTGGGCCGGCTGCTGATGTCAACATGATGGGATATGCTAACATGGAACAGATTGTCTCGGGTGTTCACTTCAGATTGCGAGCTCGTACCTTCATTGTAGCTGAACCTCAAGGGAAGCGTGTTGTTTTCGTGAACCTTGATGCTTGCATGGCCTCGCAGATTGTAACCATCAAAGTTCTTGAGAGATTGAAGGCTAGGTACTCGTACCTTCCTTAGTATGGTTTATTTATTTCCAACTGAGTCTGTGAAGTATGACAAAATGGAAAAAATATTAGCTGGATTTAGGCTCATGTTTGATGGTGTACTAAGCCCAATTCCTATTTAATTTCAAATTTTGTGTTAACTGCTGCTTTTGCAGGTATGGTGATCTTTACACTGAACAAAATGTTGCTATTAGTGGGATTCACACCCATGCTGGCCCTGGTGGTTATCTACAATACATAGTATATATCGTAACATCTCTTGGTTTTGTCCGTCAATCATTTGATGCTCTTGTTAATGGAATTGAGCAAAGTATCATACAAGCTCATGAAAACCTCCGACCTGGATCAATATTTGTCAATCAAGGTAGGCTGTTGATTTCTTCTGTATTTTTTGCTTGACAATGAGACGTAGGATTGCAGCTTTTAGATTTCTATGTCCAGCTGTCTTAGATCTTTACAATTGTTCATCATGTGTCATTTTAGTATTTGTTCTGATGGTTGGTGACTGTCCTCTTAGTTGCTTACTGGATACTGTTTTTGGTCTGATGAAATGGAATGGCTAAGTTCTTCCAGAGAAAATACATTGAGTGAACTTACTGGTTACCTGCTTGAATTAGCATGCCGATCTTTAGCCTTTTGATTTGATCTTATTAGTATGGACTTTGGGGTTAATTTTTCTTTTTAATCAATTATTGTTAACAAGTTCATCTCAGCATTAGACTAATTGAATTTTGGCTGTCATCAACAGGGGAGTTACTGGATGCTAGTATTAATCGTAGCCCTAGTGCTTATTTGAATAACCCTGCTGGAGAACGTGGTAAATATAAGTACAATGTTGACAAAGGAATGACCCTTTTAAAGTTTGTTGATGATGAATGGGGTCCAGTAGGCAGCTTTAATTGGTTTGCAACTCATGGGACTTCTATGAGTCGAACTAACTCCTTGATTAGTGGGGACAACAAAGGAGCTGCTGCACGGTTTATGGAAGACTGGTTTGATCAGAAAAATACTGAACCTTCAAACAATAAGATACCTAAAGCGAGCGAACTTCCCCGAAGAATCTCAAACATCATACCAACTGTTCGTGGGAAGCGTAAGTGATTTTCTCCTTTTCAATGTGATAAATTATCTTATTAGAGCCAAAGTGATGCTTGGTTACTAATAGTAGATTATACCTAGATTGCACTTTCCTCAGAGAATTTGCACCTTCTATGCTGATGTACTGAATTTGTTTTTCTTTAAACCTTTATATTATATGACTTAACAGTAACCTTTGACTTGTTTGACATGAGCTACTCTTGTCTCATTGCTGGAAGTAATCAAACTCATTGTTAACTGATTGAACTAATTTTACTGTCATTATCTGCTTTCTGACCTCCATGGAGGTTTGGAGGAACAATTGTGGTGGTTGTCATTCATTTTGTTATAGGAGGATGTTTTGAGCTGATTAAGCTGGAAAGCTGCATTGCTTTGCATTGATAACTTGATGGGAGTATGGTTACTTTTAGTTGTTTGGGAGGAAATGTGTGGTCAGGGGAAGATGATGTAGCAGAAGTTTGGTGCGAAAACCTAGTAGGGTTAGTGAATCTGATGAAGTTTGTTGGGAAAAAAGCTAGAATGAACATAAAGTCTTGTAAACATGTCGGTAGATTAATGTAGGGACTAAATGTAGATATCATCTGACTCACATTTACGAGAAGTGGAAATCTTTTTCGCCGTTGTGTATGACTCTTATCAAGTAGTTGTGTCTAACTGTAAAAGTAAAAGCTGATTAAGCTGGAAAGCTGCATTGCTTTGCATTGATAACTTGATGGGAGTATCTGTTTGTCTAAAAGGTGAGGTTGGGAGATCTATAGGGATGATTTGGTTGGCTCTGTTGCTGTTATTATTATCACAAGGGAATGGGAAGTGAAACAAAAAAGAAAGGTTGTTTAGCTATTTTGTACCGAAAAGTTAGGAAATAGAAGTGTATGGTCTCAACTTTTCCAAATAATTATACATCGAGTATGACTCGGAGGTGGTCTTTGTTCTCTGGACCTGCTCTGCAGACGAGGGCTAGTCTTTCTCATCTTGAGGCTCATGCAGTTGGTGGGCGAACCAAGGCAGTCTTTACATAAAACACTAGATGCACATAAGGGGCTCATAAAGAGAGTCATGGACTTCATTCTTGCTCAATTATGAGTGAAGTATGGTAACATGTTCCAATTTCTAATCCATAGAGTTCTCTGGATTTTTCACTTTCAGTTTTGCATAAATAGAATAATGTAAACAAGGGAAAGCTCAGAGGATAATAGGACTAGATTGCTGCTGAAAGTTGAGAAAAGTAATTGTTTCATAATTAAGGACACTTATTAATCAGATTGTAATTAAATGCAGATCATGAGCTACTTGAACTTGCTGCTTCTTTCCAGTCTTCTTCGGGCAAGCCAGTCACAAGATTAATGAGCGTGGCCAGACGTGTCAGAAGTGCCTTAAGGTTGGCTGATCGACCGAAATTTGTTTCTGCTTTCTGTCAATCCAACTGTGGTGATGTAAGTCCCAATGTGCTTGGTACGTTCTGCATAGACACAGGGCTTCCTTGCGACTTCAATCATAGTACATGCGGTGGAAAGAACGAGTTATGTTATGGTCGAGGACCAGGGTATGCATTATAGTCTATTACTTTGATTTAGGATAGTTCCAATCTTTGTTTAGTACTATTCGGGTAGTTTGATTTGATCATAATGTCATCCTTTGCTCGAGTATGGGGGGTTCTGCCTGGTGCAGTGAAAATTCATAATGTCATCCTTTGCTTGGTGGTAGATACCCAGATGAATTTGAGAGCACGCGCATCATTGGAGAGAGACAATTTAAAAATGCTGTTGAGCTTTTCGATAAAGCAACAGAGCAAGTAAAGGGCAAAATTGATTTTCGTCACACCTATGTGGACTTCTCCAATCTTGAGGTAACAGTTACAAAAGAGGGTGGTACTACTGAAACAGTTAAAACCTGTCCTGCTGCAATGGGGTTTGCATTTGCTGCTGGTACAACTGATGGACCTGGAGCATTTGATTTTAAGCAGGGAGATGACAAGGTATTCAAAAAGTTTTTCTTGTTTATTTGACCGTTATCAACCAGAGTGAATGAAGTGCTTTATGTTTGCTCATCTTACTGGAAAAATCTTCAGGGAAATGCTTTTTGGAGGTTGGTGCGAAACTTGCTTAAAACACCAGGCGCCGAACAAATTAAGTGTCAACATCCCAAGCCCATTTTGCTTGATACTGGTGAAATGAAGTTGCCCTATGATTGGGCAGTAAGTAGCTTTCTTTCTCTGTCATTTGTCAAATATTTCCGCATGTAGAGGAGGATCTCTCGCAACAAACGATTATATGTTCTTCTTCCTCAAGTTCCTATTTGTAGAATGCATGTGCATTTGTGATTTCCGGCTAAAAGGAATACTTAAATCCTTTTCTCAGGAAGAGTGCCTGATTGAAGAAAATGTTATTCGGAATCTAAAATGTGTCAAAATACTTTGGCACAATAAACACATGTTAATCTATTGTTCTCATTTCGAATTTTGAGGGTAAAAGTAGAAATTTGATTATTATTCTACCACTATACTTGTTGACAACTAATCCTGTACAACTTGAAATCCATAGATTGTGTTATCAAGCTTTACAAATTTTCATCTCACTTTAACCATATGTACGGGCAGATATAGACACGAGGGAGAAATAATGGCATTGTCTGTATTTCCTGTCAATGATGAGAAGGTTTAAACTCCATACGGTTGCTAACTGAAGAAAAGGAATGTCTGGACTTTGATAAAAAAGGAAGTGATGGCAAGTCTTCGTCCTGCTCAACAATATGACATTTAATGCATCACTGCTATATAGAAGCATATGATTCATTTTCTGGCGAAATCCTTGCCATACCTTGTTTTGTTTTTGTTTCTTTTTGGCTTCAATAAGTAAAAGCCTAATCCAAATGCGGCAAACCTCCCACCACAATACTAGAAGTCCTCTACATGATGTCCTGTTTATGATTTTCAATGATTGATTCCTTTATTTTCCCTTTTTGCAGCCTTCAATACTTCCTGTTCAGATTCTAAGAATTGGGCAGCTGGTCATTCTCAGTGTTCCTGGAGGTATCAAGACTTGCGATCTCTTTTATTTCTGGTGATTTCTTATGCAGTGACAGGTCCGATCTGTACTCTTATCAAGTAGTTGTGTCTAACTGTAAAAG
>DF360057.1:0-16456 GCA_000787875.1 Solanum virginianum | reverse complement strand
TCGATATTTGTAAGTTATGCATTTGCTTGGTTTCTAATGTATTACCCCTTTGTTGAAAAGTAAATTAGAATATTAGATGAAATATTGCATATAATTAAGTTTAGATGTTCAATTGATTTGTTTTACTGTATTTCATCGTATTGCATCAATTTGTTAGAGAATTCATATATTTATTTTATGAATATTTTCTTATTGAGTAAATAAAAATCGAACCATTAAGGACCAAAAATTGATAAAAAATATCTTATTAATTAACATATTTAAAAATTAATAACCAAAAATTATTACACCAAATCGATAATATATAGAATCGAATCGAATCGACCGAGTTACTAGACAGGCTATTAAATTGATATTTTTGACATTTTGTCCTAGAAGTTGGCAATTATTAGACAAAATTCTAGTCCTATTACCACCAAGAATGGAAAAAGAGCAGCCACGTGAAGATGTTTTTTTTTTTTAAAAAAATTATATATATATATATATATTTATATTAAAGTTTAATTTAATTTAAATTTTGCAAAAGTCTAGTTGTTAAGATAATGCTCTAATTTCTATTTCTTGTGTTTAAAAAATAAAAATGATGCAAATTAAAAATAAAAAAAGTTGGGGATACATCATTATTTACGCATTTTTGTTTTTCAAAAAACAAAAAAACATTTCCTCTATAATTGGGTAAAAGACGTCATTGCCAACTTTATTTTGTTATTATTCAATATTTAATTTAGTATTATCATTCATTTTACAACTCAAATTATTAAAATTCACATTTAAAAATCTTATTTTAAAAAATAAAGTATTTTCCATCATAAATCTTACTTCGTTATTTGCAAAATATTTGAAATATATATTTATTTGCATAGTTGGAATATATATATTTGTCAATTCTTCATGAGTGTTAGATTTTTAGCGTTGCCTGAGGCTCGGGCCCACTTTTTTCTGAAAAATTACATCAACTGGTCCGTAACGAGCCCACGAAGAGTTCTAGGTGGCCCGTGACACTAGACGATGCTTGGTAACATTTTATGGGCCAAGCAACAAGAAACATGTGATTTTAACAGTTTTTCGTGGGTAATGCCTATGGTTTCTGACACTGCCCGAGGCTCAGATCCACTTTTCCTGAAGAATTACATCAATTCGTCCGTAACGAGTCTGCCAAGAGTCTCAAGTGGCTCGATGGTACCCGACGACGCCTTATAGCATTTTATGGGCCAAACAAGTCTCTCTCTCTAATATATATATATAATTAAGATGAAAAAAGAATATTAATAGTATTTTATTGATACATATTTTATACATTAAAATTTAGTATTTGCAAAGAAAATAATGAAGTATTTACGTGAAAATAACAATTTTTACTTGTCTAATTTGAACTTTTTCCCGGTAAAACTCATGTATTAACATAGTTATCATTTAAAAAAAATTAATTTTTTTAAAAAAAGCACTTTACCTTTATATACTTTTATCTTTTTAATTCTAACCATATATTCTCCAAAATATCTAAGTAATATTATATATAATACTTCATAACGTAGGATTCATTTAAACATTGTAAAGTTCTTTTTGGCATTGTTATTAAAATTTTTCTAGGACTCATATACTTCTAGAAGATGATTAATTACTATTATATGTCAAGATTTATTTTTTTAAAATAAATTCCTAAAAATGTTTATTTATCATAAAATAAATAAATATAGTAGGTGTGTGTGTGTGAGACAAAATAGAAGAAAGACAAATTAAAAGATGATGAATCACATGCATGATTTAGAGCTCCAAGAATTGTCTTTATAGTTAGTTGGGAACTCATAATAATACAAAATATATTTAGATATTTTTGAAGGCCAAAAGATTATCTTGTTTAGAACTTTATCTATTAGCATATAATTTCTTTTTAATTTTTTTTATTAATTAAAAATAATTTTTTAGAAAATTAAGAAAAATAAGTTGACATTTTACATCGAGTATATCCTCTTTACTCTCTAATACACTTTATTTTTATTTCTACCTTCATACCATTCATTCTACACGATCCTCATCCTTACCTGTTATGATATTTATTTGATAATTTTAAAAAATAAATATATTTTATTGTGTATCGATTCAATGAAAGAGTTTCCTTCGTACTAAACAATTTGAATAGACAATTTAGCCATTTATAGTATAAAAAAAAGGTCTTTGAATTAAATCCTTGTAAAATGAGAGGTATGGAGTCAACATTTTTTAAATTTATGAATTGTGATCTTTTCATTAAATTCATAACTCATATTAACAATTAGCTTTATATATTTATACATATGCTTACTAATATTTGTATCGAAATTGGCTATTTACGTCACACTTTTAAAATACATCCTTTAGTCCCGATTTTGCGTAAACGCAAAATAGGCTATAGATAAGTACAAAACTACGTCACATTGCATTCCCTAAACCACAAAATGTCCAAAAAAAGATACTAACAAATTTATTGTACATCTCAAAAAAAGAAAAAAAATTATTGGTTTCACACCATATATATATAGTCCACAAAATATTTTTATATCAGTTGGAGTAGATACGTTAAACAACATCTCCGCTTAAATAAGCAGCTGCAGTAGACATGTCGTCAAACAACTGTTTGCTTCAACTGATTCCGTAGCCTCATATATATATATACACACACACCCAAAGTAGTTCATTTCTTCATAATATTCCTAGTGATTTTTCAAAAAAAAAAAAACAAAAAACAAAAAACAAAACATGGCAAATTCAAGCTCTAATAGAAGAAAAGAAGAAAATTTGTACAAGTCATGGATGAACAATCAACACGAAGAAATTGAAGAGCTCCAAAACGCCATTGTTCGTGCTCGAAAAAACGAGCTAAACGACGTCGAAATGAATGAGTTATTGGGGAAAATGTTGAACAACTTTCAAGGGTACGTGAACGGCCGTAGTCGACTCGCGAGAGTCGACGTATCGCCATTCTTTGCACCCACTTGGTGCACCCCGTTGGAGAATTCGGTCCTATGGATAGGAGGGTGTAGGCCATCTTCGTTTATACGCTTAATTTACGCGCTTTGTGGAATTGAAATCGAGTCTCGTATCACAAAGTACTTACAGGTAAATATGATAAACAAGCAGATTGAGTTGAATTTGGACGGATTGATATATTATTTGATATATGTATGTCAAAAGGTTCTTGTGGTGAAATGAACTAGGATAAGTTCAACAGGTTCACTTTTACATAATTAGTTTTGTTGATTTTTATTGTATAATTTATTTAATTATTTAATATATATTTTTTAGGATTTTATATAGCATAACAAATAAAGGAAGGCCAAAGATCAAAATTTCCCACATTGAGTTCGTCGTATCGTATTTGTCTATAGTGCAATTTATATTTCTTAAGCTTGATGTACCAGACTTGTTTAGTGCGATGATTTACATCTCACGTGTTGTTTACAAATCTATTATTGCGCATGTGCGAATTTACCTAGTGCATGTTCACATAAAGAATAACGACCGTTAATTTTGCCTAGGGTTCCAAAAAAAGAAGTCTTGTTTTTATATTTTGACAAGGTTGTCAATGTGGGCTATATAACAACAATTTTTAGATGACTTGAGTTAAAATAGATTGAGTTAGTAAATGAGATGTTTGTTATTTAATTTGTTCAAACTTGATATATCGAGTTAGACATGTTATATATATTTTTATGGACTAATTTTATTGACGTTCTTACAGGGGATGAAAATTGGGGACTTTGGTGAGCTTTCTGGTAAGCAAATCACCATGATTGATAAATTACACAGACAAATTATTTTAGAAGAGAGAAAATTTTGTTCAAAGTTAGCTAGCTTGCAAGAAGATGTTGTTGATCAACCATTAGCAATGGCAGCCAAAATTTCTGAGACTGAACAAGGTACATGATGTCCTATTTTATGTGTCATCTTTTAATTAAATACGAAGTTTAAATTCTTTTAACAAAATATGTAGTTATGAAATAACACAAATATTTGTGTGACTATATGACTAGAAATGCCTCATAAGGATTTAATAGAATATTTCAAGTTCATGATTGTCTTTTGCACGCTCATTAAGAAAATATTTATTAATACTTCGTCAGTCTCATTTTACGTAGTACTGTTTAACTTGGCATGTTTAAGAGTTTTTTTTGAAAACTTGTGGTCTAAAATAATTCTTAGATATTTGTGTGGTTGTAAATCATTTTATTAAAGGTAAAAGTGAAAATTTAAAGTTAAATTATTTCTAATTATAATAATATGATATTTTTTATGAATGAACTACGCAAAGAAAATGATATCAAATAAAATAAGATGTAAATGATGTGACTAAATCATTCTTAATTATTATTTTTTAATCTCAATTCAATCGACATTACTCTTCTTTTTATCATATTAATCCCCCTTCCCTTAAGTTTGTGAGTTTTTTATTTGAACTATCACCAAATATTTATTGAAACACACCCTAACCATCGGTTGTTTGCTTTTTCTACCTAATGATAGTAATATTTTAGATAAGAAAAGGGAACAACAGCTAGTCAAAGTATGTTTCGATAAATACTTGGCAATAGTTTAGGCAACAAGAAACTCGCACACTTGATAATTCAGTTATGAAACTTGAAAATATTAAAGGGGATACTTAAGGTACCTTTTTTTTTTAGCAATAATAATTCTACCCTATATTTTACTTTTTCTTTGTAATAGCATAAGCTTAGTCCTCATATTGTTGATGCATGGGATTATGAAACGAGGAAAAACAATACGATCTATCCAAATATTTTATTCATCAAAACAACATAATACAATATAATAATATGATATAATAGTGAATTATGAAATAATATATAACAATCATCTGATCTAAACAAGTTATAATTGTTCGGAAGGTCTCACTTTATTTACTTATGTTTTCAACAGGCGATAATGAAACCGAACCCTTAAATAAACATGGTGAGAACATGGCAAATTTGCTAGAAGAGGTTGATGAATTCAGGATGAAGACACTAAAGGAGATATTGGGCATATTGACACCAATTCAAGGTGTGCAATACATAGCTGCAGCAAAAAGAATTAGGCTATGTTTGCAACAATGGGGAGACAAGAGGGAACAAGAACATAATAGTAATAAATAATTAATTAGTTAGAGATCAATATGTTATGGGATTATTAGTGTTGTTATAATACATGGTAGAGATGGTAGAGATAATGGCAAAAAACGCAGCACGTGAATTATCCTTTCTTCTCAAGTTTCACACCTTAACTATTAGCAGTTCCCCTTATCTACGTGACTTATTAGGATCTATTAGCATTTGTTCGTAAATTTTGCATCTCAACTATTAGCATTATCTTGATCTTTGTATTAAAATATGTCTAGTTGAGTAGATGGTAATAGTTTAGATAATAAAAGGAAACATTTGATAATTGACCTAGTTAGCTTCGACTTGTGTTGTTATCAGGCTTAGACTTATGTAAATATGTATTCATTAAGTGTAGATATTGGGCCAAGGGCCTCTAGGGCTTTACGTAGGGTTTTACAAGTACCATATAAGTAAATATGTATTCATTAAGTATAGATATTGGGCCAAGGGCCTCTAGGGCTTTACGTAGGGTTTTACAAGTATCATATAAATATTTGTACTCTTCAATGGAATAGGACAAGGGGTTTTTTCTGGATTCCCAACCACACGGCCGCACCTTTCCCGCAGATCATGGTATCAGAGCAACAGCTTTGAGCCGCCGATCCGATGCCGTCAAACCTCCTTCGACGTCGTCCCTGCGTGATTGTTTCCGGCGAGCAAGAACAATCCCCGCACGACTGTTTCCGGCGATAGACATGGCTGACCCCTCCTCTCCTTATTATCTTGGTTCCGGTGATCAACCGGGGAACGTGATTACACACGTGATCTTTAAAGGAGACAACTATGTGTTGTGGGTCTATTTGGAGAAACGTTTCAGCGTTTTGAACGGACCGAGGTTGCAGCAGTTTCGCGCCTCTATCACGGGCTGTAAACAGTCCAAGAATATGTTCGTCGATGCTTACTACACCTTACTTATGAGTCTATATGATGAGTTCAATAGACTTAAACCTCTACATACTTGCACCTGCGGCTTGTGTACCTGCGATGTTGCTGGAAGATTCGCAGCGGATCGCGTCGAAGAACGCCTCCATCAATTTTTAATTTGAATTGACGATGATGTCTTTGGAACAGTGCGATCAAATTTGCTCTCGCACACACCGTTGCCTGATGATCGCGACGAAGAACGCCTCCATCAATTTTTAATTGGAATTCACAATGATGTTTTTAGAACAGTGCGATCAAATTTGCTTTCACACACACCGTTACCTGATCTCGACCGCTCTCATCAAGCTTTCCTCCAAGAAGAACACTCCCGGGCAGTCGCACGGGCGAAGCAGCCGGCGGCGATGGACGTGCAGGCCTTCGCTGTGAACAAATGTGCGGATCAGACTGATAAATCAAAACTGTTGTGCACTCACTGCAAACAGAAAGGGCATGACATTGGCACATGCTTCAAACTACACGGCTACCCGGATTGGTGGGAGGAAAGGCACCGCACCAAACCCACTGCCGCTGGCCGAGGAGGAGGGGCACGTGCACACGCAGTGTCCTCGGCAGCGCCTATATCTTCCTCTGTTCAGGCAGCGCCGAATGGGCTGAATGTCGAATAGGTTCAGGCACTGTTGCACTTACTTAATACTGACCCTAGCTCCAATGATCATATGTCAGGTACGTCTACTGCTCTACCATAGATTTTTGATACCGGTGCATCTCATCATGTCATGGGGGACTTATCTCGTCTCATACAATGCACCCATATTGATGCTTGCCCGGTGGGTCTGCCAGATAGGAGGACGGTCGTTGCCACGATGAAGGGACGTGTACCTCTTAAAAATATAGTACTGGAGAATGTGCTTTTTGTACCTGGCCTGGACTATCATCTTATATCTGTTTCGCAGCTGACGGATAAAATTAATTGTATGGCTATTTTTACTAATTTATTTTGTGCTATACAGGACCTACACTCGAGGAACCTGATTGGAGCAGGTGAACAGAGAGATGGGCTATATTATTTCCGGGGAGTTCCTGCACTGCATGTTGTTCATTCATCCGGACTGTCCATCTTTGAACTATGGCATCGTCGTCTGGGTCATCCGTCAGATCGTGTTTTAAGTGTGCTGCATGCTGTTTATTCATTTGGATTGTCAGTTTTTGAGCTGTGGCATCGTCGTCTGGGTCATCCGTCAGATCATGTTTTTCCTCTTGTTATTAGTAGTAGCTCTACGAAAAAATCAAATAAGCCCTGCGAGGTGTGTCCGCAGGCCAAACAAACTCGTGATTCTTTTCCTCTCAGTTCCTCGTGTTTTAAGTGTTTTTCCTTCTATTATTAGTAGTAGCTCTACGAAAAAATTAAATAAGCCCTGCGAGGTGTGTCCGCAGGCCAAATAAACTCGTGATTCTTTTCCTCTCAGTTCTAATAAAGCTAGTCGTATTTTGGAATTAATTCATTGTGATCTATGGGGTCCTTATAACACGCCTTCTACTTGTGATGCTGTTTATTTTCTTACATTGGTTGATGATTTTTCACGGGTCGTTTGGGTTTATCTGTTGCGGGATAAAAAGGAAGTACTTCGGTTTTTCATTGCTTTTCTTACCATGGTCGAAAAGCAATTTGGCGTATCTATTAAAATAGTTCGTAGTGACAATGGGACTGAGTTTAGATGTCTGCTTCCTTACTTTGAAACTCATGAAATTGTTTTTCAATCATCCTGTGTTGAGACACCTCAGCAAAATGGTCGCGTTGAGCGTAAACATCGTCATATTTTGAATGTCGCTAGAGCACTAATGTTCCAGGCCAACATACCTATTTTTCTGTGGGGAGAGTGCGTCCTTACGGCGGTGTATGTTATTAATCGCACCCCTTCTGGAATTTTGGGTGGCAAGACTCCGTACGAGGTTCTCACTGGCAGGGTACCGGATTTTTCTCACTTGCGGGTGTTTGGATGTTTGGGATTTGCACATAACTTGAAATCTCGCCGTGATAAGTTTGCCTCGCGCAGTAGGCGTTGTGTCTTTGTTGGTTATCTTTCTGGCAAAAAGGGTTGGAAATTATATGATTGCGCTACTGGTGATTTTTTTATTTCCCGTGATGTGCGATTTCATGAAGCAATCTTTCCTTTCTCTGCACAGCCGGTCGCCGAGCTCCCTAGACCTCTTTGTTTCTCAGCGATGAATGCACGATTATCTTTGATGACCCCGCTTTTTCGTTTGCTCCTGCACCAGCTGCATAGTCGCTGAGCTCACTGCAGCAGTTGCTAATTGCGATGAAACCATGGTTATCTTTGATGACCCCGCACCAACGACTTGCTCCTCTACCAGCTGCCTTCGCTGCTTCCTTTCACAGCCCGCCTGCTGCGCCTGCCGATGCCCATCTCGGCCGTGGATAGTGCACTAAGCGCCCTTCAGTCCTCCTCCGGTATTTTGTTACTCATCATGTTTGAAAATATAGCTCGTTTCTCTCGCCACCTTCTCCTCCAGGTTCCTCAGGTACGCCTTACCCTTTAGCACATTATATAAATTGTGAACATTTTTCTGCCCGTCATAGGTGTTTTCTAGGAGCTATTCTTGCAAGCGAAGAGCCTCGTTCGTTTTGCGAAGCTATGGCGGACTCTGGGTGGCTTGCAGCTATGTCGGCCGAGGTCCAGGCTCTCGTGAACAATCACATTTGGGAAGTCACTGAACTTCCTCCCAAGGCAGAGAGCCCTTGGATGTAAATGGGTCTACAAGATTAAACATAATTCTGATGGCACAGTGGAATGGTTTAAGGCACGGTTGGTCGTACTTGGCAACCATTAACGTGCTGGTATTGATTATAGTGAAACTTTTGCTCCAGTTGTGAAGATGGTGATGGTACGTGTGTTTTTAGCAGTTGCTGCAGCTAAAAACTGGGAATTACACCAAATGGATGTACACAATGCTTTTCTTCATGGTGACTTAAGTGAGGAAGTGTACATGAAACCACCTCCCGATTTTTATCCCTCTCGGCCCTCTGCTGTGTGTCGTCTGAAGAAATCCTTATACGGCTTACGACAGGCTCCTCGGTGTTGGTTTGCCAAACTTGCCACTTCTTTGCGGGGTTATGGTTTTTGCCAATCTAAGTCTGATTATTCTCTCTTTACCTATCAAGTGGGCGACATATGCATGCATGTCCTCGTCTATGTGGACGATCTCATTGTGGCTGGCAATACGACTTCGGCAATCGCTCAGTTTAAGCAATACCTGCATAATTGCTTCCACATGAAGGATTTGGGACCTCTTAAATATTTCTTGGGGATCGAGGTGGCCCGAGGTACTGATGGGTTGCTCCTTTGTCAGCGTAAGTATGCTCTTGACATTATTTCTGAGACCGGTCTTCTTGGCGCTACACTTGTTTCCTGTCCTATGGATCTTAATTATTCTCTTGCCCTTGTCTCTGAGACTGGTCTTCTTGGCGATCCTGAATCCTGTTTCCTGTCCTATGGAACCTAATCATTCTCTGGCTCGTGCCATCGGCGACTTGCATGCCGACCCCGAATCATATCGTCGTCTCGTGGGAAGGCTTATATACTTGTCTTTTACTCGCCCGTATTTGGCTTATGCCGTTCATATTTTATCTCAGTTTATGCAGGCACCGCGTCAGGCACATTGGCATGTTGCTGTTCGTGTGGTTCGTTACCTCAAAGGTGCGCCTGGCCAAGGAATTCTTCTCCCGTACTCCTTGGATCTCCGGCTGCAGGCTTGGTGCGACTCGGATTGGGCAAGTTGTCCTCTTACCCGACGTTCTCTTACTGGTTGGATCATTTTTCTTGGCAGCTCTCCTGTTTCTTGGAAGACAAAGAAGCAGTACACTATTTCCCGCTCATCTGCCGAGGCCGAATACCGATCCATGGCTGCGGTCACGGCAGAGATTAAATGGCTTAAAGGTCTTCTACTTACTCTTGGGATTGGACATCCGCGCCCCATAGCTTTGATGTGTGACAGTTCCTCTGCGCTTGACATTGCTCAGAATCTGGTATTTCATGAATGCACCAAACACATTGAGGTTGACTACCACTACGTCCGTGAGGCAATTCAGGACGGACTCCTCACTACTTGTCATGTCTCTACCAGTGATCAGATAGCCGATATCTTCACCAAAGCTCTTGGTAAACGGCAATTTCTTTTCCTTCTCAGCAAGTTGGGCATCTTTAATCCCCATGCTTCAACTTAAGGGGGGTGTTAGTATGTTATTATGTAAATATGTATTGGTATTCATTAAGTGTAGATATTGGGACTAGGGTCTTTAGGGCTTTACGTAGGGTTTTATCTGTATCCTATAAATATTTGTATTCTTCAGTTGAATAAACAAGGGTTTTTGATTCCCAACTATACGGCCGCACTTGTCTCGCGAATCAATTTGTAATTATTTGTTATAATAATAATAAAAAAAACTTGGGGACCAGGGGGAAAGAGATCTATGTGCTACTTGTTTTTTTTTTAAATTTTACTTTAGCATAATTTGTGTGTTGGGTTTTACTTTTAACCATGCTTTAACTGTTGTCTTTCTTGATTTTAAAATAGTTTATTAACTATTTGACATTATATTTAAGGGCCTTAGTAAATATGATTAGGCATATAATTTTGCCCACATATATTATAGGCATGTAGTGAGTGCATATTCAATACGTTACATGTTATATTTTTGTTGTATTATGTGATGTAGATATCGTGTCTATAAGATTCTAATAGGTTTTATTTCTTTTGTTTTAAGTATGTTTATGTAATGTATTTTAGATACCATATCTATAAGATTTTAAATAATAAATATCACGCTCATAGTATTGTTACTTATGAAATCATGTTTACAATGTCTAAGAGATTATTTTTTTTACTAATATTTTCTTCTCGTAAAAGTTAAGTCATATTGTTTAATCTTTTAAAGTAAGTATTTTACTTAGAGAACATGCCTCTAGGATTTCGTATGTTTAATACTTGGAAATTATGTTCACAGAATTGAGAACAAATTTTTTGCATATTATGTGGCTATATATCATGTTCATAAGATATTATAAATATTTCTGGCATTTTAAGTAATTTAAATATTTTTAGAATGTTTATTTTACTTAGAAATCATGTCTATAGAATTTCTTAATATTAACATATCATATAGTTTAAACACATTTTTAACAAAATAATTTTAGAATATTGTTATTTTAAATCATGCTCCAACCCATATTTTCAATGTTTTTAAGAAGTAACTTAAAGTCTTTTGTTAGATTTTGTTTAAAACCTTTCTTCCATGACTTTGAATGTGATCTATACATACTTGAATGTCACACACTTTGCGTCATCTTTATCTGTGTGTGTTTTAGAGGCTTATTTGAGACTTTCTGTGCTACTTGCTCGTCCAATATGTTTTGGTTGACAATGAGTCTAATCAGACCCCTACATTCTTTTCAAGTCGAAAACCTCTAAAATAGAAGTTCATTGCCTCTTGGACCATAGGAAGGGACGATAGGTACATTCTATGAGCGATAGTATTTTTCATTTCTTTTAGATCGCTGTTAGGCTAATAATAAATCAACTTTGGAGAGTAGAGATAAATAGGATCTTCAGAAATGACGACTCAAACTCGAGCTTAATAGGACAAAACCTTGATTTTTGTCCTCCAGCTTAAATAATTCAAGCGAGCTAAAAACAATAAAATCTAATTTTGTCTTCCAAACATAAAAGCCGAGTAACTGATCTGAGTGGTAAAATCGCTTAGTTGTCTTTTTCCTTTTCTTTACCATTTTAAATTATCTGGGCTGGTTTTTATCTGTCTAATTTATCTATTAGTTTTTTTCTCTCTTTTTAATGTCTTATCACTTACACATTTATTAGACTAATTTAATAAAATAGACTTTATTTCTTAACTGTCACGACCCGATCTCGGTCATGATGACGCCTGTTAGATCCCACCTACAGGCAGACCAATTACCCAAGCCACAGGGTACATATCCTAGCTCTCTAGGCAAACCATAGCAACCACAACAATAAAAATAACTGAAACCTATGCAGAACCTGGAAGTCAACTATACAAAGCTACTATCAACTTGAATAAGATATACATATATACATACATAACTAGAATAACAATCTACACATACAAATCCCACTACATATACAAGGCCAGTGTCTAAATACAAAAGACGACCGTCAAAACAGAAACAGATTGCAAATATCTAGAGTTGTCAATGCTCACCAATGTCTCCTGAATCGCCTGTAAACCCCTAACTCAACGACTGTGACAAGTACCTATACTTGCACCATGGGAAGATGCAAAAATGTAGGGGTAAGTATCGATAACAAGAACCCAGTAGGCATCGTCGACCGACCGAGTGAAGTACTATAAATATAGAAGGCTCAAATATAGAGAACTGTAGTAAATGTAGAAAATTTGAACTCTTATCAAGGAGTAAGCATGTTTGGAGAATCATCTAACCTAACTGAACCAACCCAAGTGGTGTGCGATGATACTAACTGACGAAAAACGAGTAGGCCCAAACCACAACTATCACCGGTCTGAGACACTATGCTACACGTGGGTGCAAGGCCCTAATATCTTTGCGTGTACACCTACTGGGCCCCCATAAGCCCAGAAGGTACACCCACACACAATCTAACTAGTAGACTCACCACGAAACTCACAAAACGACCATGAAACCCAACTCTCTATATCATATGATCCAGGGGTCAGCTATACGTGGGTGTAAGGCCCTAGTGTCTAAACCTGAATGCCCCCGAGCCCCATAAGCCCAGAGGGTAAACCCACACACAATCAAGGTGTAGATCCATAGGTAATTAATCGGGTCCTCGAACCATCCAGTAACCAGTGTCACACAGGGCCTGGAACCCCTAATAGTCACATGGGGCCTCGAACCCCTAATAGTCACACGGGGCCTCAAACCCCTAATAGTCACATGGGGCTTCAAACTCCTATAATATCAAATGAGGCCTCGAACTCGCTTCCCAACCTGGCCTCCGGTCTGGATAGTTAGCCAGGGACAGATGGTCTAACAATATACATAACAGTTGGACGTATCCTCCGGGAGAAAGAATCCCCCTAACACAATCAATAAGGACTCGAACCAAAGAATAATCAACTAGGCCTCGAACCTAGAAATAAGCAACTAGGCCTCGAACCTAGGAATAGTCAACTGGACCTTGAACCTAGGAATAGTCAACTAGGCCTCGAACCTAAGAATAATCAACTGGTGCTCGGACCTCAGAATCAGCATCCGCCACCCAGCATCTCAGTCGTGGTCATCAAACTCGAACCACAAGGCATGACTCTCAGGTCATAAACACTTGGACGTGATCATTGAAGCTCGAATAGCAACGGGGAGCATCATCTGGGCTCGAGGTATCGAAATAGTCCCTCACTCCACCAATCTGTCTGGATTCAAAACTCCAAAGTCATAACGTGCCCAGAGTAAACATAGGCGACGACACTCACAACATATATAAACCACATAATACGGCCCACACATATTTATGCCACCATTCCTCAGATAACACTAGCTAACCCCAACATCAAATAAGGATAACAAATGCCCAAAGACTAACAGCTATATACAGAAGTATATGCCTCACAGACTAATGTAGGGTCATGCCTACCCAAAGCCAAATATACCAATTTTTGGTCAATCACAAACACTTTGAATAAATATGGGTTTCGTACCTAGGAAAAATCAACCAACGGGGCCTGGCCCTAAATATGTAATCACTAGGGTATCAGATCTAAAATGTAACCACAAGTATACCACAAGTATCCTGAACAACCAAGTCCAGTAGAGTCACATCTGTAGCAAAATTAGTTTAATGTACAGTTGAATCACAAGTATTCCGAACAAATTAGCCAATCAAAATCATATCTATACTAGAGTCAATCACAGTACAGTATATAATCAACGACAACTTCACAACCAACATATCTCAGTAGCATTAGGCTACACATTCATTCAAATAGGAGTTAAGCTAGAATACATACCGGTCTCAGGGAATTAGCCCATATCCAGCCTTTACTAGGCCTTTCGTAGTTCTAAAGTGTAAGTGTCATGACCCAAGCCTAGGGCTTAGATGTGACACGGAGAATGGGAACCCGAAGGGACCCAAATAAGCCTCGTAGTATATAAATCACACATCCTTGGTCATGAAAGTAATGTAAATAACAACAAAGATATAATAAAAATAAAAGTGGGACTAAGGGAAATTTTGATATTCATAAAGCAAAAAGAGTCAAGCTCATAGCATAAGTACATCATAATATCCAACAATACCTTTAACATGGAATAGGGTGGGGGCCAAGACACTCTCCAAGCTCACCCTCATAATAACAAGAGTTCGACATAAAGAAGTCTCAAAATAGCAAGAGTAATGTAGATAGTGTCCTAGGACTTGAGGACTCACCAAAGCTTATCTCCGAAGTATCAACTAGCCACGTGGAGAATGATCAAAATGTGCTTCAATCCCTACATAATAATATCATGAAGGCATAAAGTATGTGTTAGTACATTTGAATGCACTAAGTAATAGGATATAATGGAACAAGACATAAGCCAGTATAGTCAAAATGCATAATCATTAACAATGAATAAGTACAATCTCAATACAACATGCATGATCAATGCTTGAAGTAAAACATGCTTGTAAATCATACAATTTGCGTAGTACATAATACATGTGTGGGAAGAGACCTTAACTGACAAAGACCAAGTAGCTACAACTTGGAATCCAAGGCATGACACCCCCTTGGTAAGGTGGACGGGCATGATAACCTTGGCTAGGTATGGTCTACTTGCCAAGGCAAACCAAACATGATTACATTACTAGATGGATCCACTAGTATAGCAAGTGTATTAATCATAATCCTTGATGACACATAGTTTAGAGACTAAAAACTTTATGTAAGGACCCCTTGAGTCGAGCCCCCATCTTAAGGCTCAATCGGTGCTAAGTAAAATCCCATGGAATACTTGAAATATTCATAATATATATAACTTGTGAGAAACATAGAAACATGACATGAGTAGCTCTTGAAACATGCTTGATCTCTAATTGTGAGCCTAACTTGAAAAATGAGAATAGTTTGTAATCATACATGAATCCTTGCTTTAACATGAATGACTCACAAGAGGTAAAAACCTTGAAATAGGGCTTAGCTTGTAACTTGTAAAATCAAATATAATTTTCATAAATTCAATACATACTTGAAAGCCCTTAATCATTATATAGTCACTTGGCTCCTTGAGATGAGCTTGAAGGAAACTTGGAGCTTGAAGTGAATGCTTGAGTTCCAAAGTTTAAGTTGAAATCCTTGAATTTGGTATGAGATGTTCGGTTAAGTCTTGGAGATGCTTTTGAGAGGGTTTTGAGTGATATATAGTTGAAAAATGGCTAACTATGGATGATTTGACGTTTTAGTGGGCATGGGGCTATGACCCCAATGCCCTTGGGCGCATAGGAAAAACTAAAGAAAAAGTTATACTGGTCCGCAACGTGGACCCATTACAGAGGAAGTTTTTGTGCTGACCCGCGCCCAGTTCATGTCGCGGCCTGGTCGCAGATGCACATTGGAAATTGAAAATTAGCAAAATTAATGTTTCGCCATGGGTCCTCTAAAATCCTAGTTATACCCATTTCCCACTCAATTTTTCTCCCTGATCGAGAATATGAAGTTGGATTTTTGATATATCACACAGATTTTGAGATATATGGAAATTACGATTATGGACATTCTGAAGCACATTTTTAGGGCGTTTCAATATCTCCCCCTTGTGAACATTCATCCCCGAATGTCAAAGAAACATGCATAAGAGAAGTAATCATGAAGATTTCAGCCCGATGTGAATGCAACAAATGCATTTAAACATCATTTGCACAAACCTCAACATGAATGTCAAAAATCACCATGAACTTGTTAACATAAACATGAATGCATGAAAAATGACATGGGGGCTGAAACTTAAGAGTTGAAGTCATATAGAGGACTTAAATTAGTACCTTCGGCTTGAGTAGAGCGGAAGAGATATGTGTATCGCTTTCTCATATCCTCCTCGGCTTCCCATGTGGCACTTTCAAATTGTTGGTTCCTCCGAAGGACCTTGACGGAAGCTACATCTTTGTTTCTCAACCTCTTCACTTGTCTATCCAAAATCTCCATTAGGACCTCTTCATAGGTCAAATTATCTTCTGCAACACCCACAACATCCAAGGGTACTATAACATTTGGGTCACCCATACACTTTCTCAATATGGACATATGTAAGACCAGATGAACCATATTCATCTCCATAGGCAACTCCATCTCATATACAACCTTACCCACTATTCTCAAAACTTTATAAGGACCCACAAACCTTGGGCTTAATTTTCCTTTCTTG
>DF360058.1:49145-66755 GCA_000787875.1 Solanum virginianum | reverse complement strand
TCCAAACCTCGCAATTGGCCCAACGTACCAAAGTACGGGTTCTAACAATTAATTCGTGCATACAATAAGACATGGATTCCCTCATAACTAATCCATGTATTACTTATACCTGCATAACTCTAACGAGCAATCAAACGACTCCCAAATGAATAAAAACTTGAGGCATTCTTTTCATGCATAACTTGTAGAATAAACTAGCCGAACAAGTAGCAGTGCGCAAACTCCAAGGCATACAATGTATTAACTTCAGCTATCATTGTTGAAATATCTAGAAGAATCATTTGGTTATTTGAGTTACCCTTATCTCAAAAAAAAGAATCATTTGGTTATTCATGCGCTGGTGGCATTTCCTATAAGAACAAATATGGACATTAAGTATTTCCCAACTCTCGTTCATGTCCCCAGTTTGTCCTATGATTGATTGTTCGCCTTTCTAATGGATTTTACAGGAGTTTAATCGCCGCGTCACAGAGGGTTTTCAAGTTACCCCACTTTGGCATCAAGGATCTATTCGCGATGATGGAAGGTACTTATTTCATTGGGAACTTCTTGTGTTGTTTCCAAAATGCTTGTTCTCTTGAAACATAGTGTAGAAGAAATCGAGCAACAGCAGTTTTTGCTTCAAACTGTTGTGATGCTCTTTGAGTATTAGTATTTCTTCGTAACATCACGGGTTCCCATCCTAAGTCACTTAAGACTGCATGATGTAAAGAGTTCGATATACTTTTTGTCTTTTAGTTACCTTCACTTGAGGAAGTGGGGAAAGGTGATGGTGCTGGATTTAACAGTCCTAGGATCTGTATTTAACATTTAATCACAAGCATATCAAGGTTGTAACAGATATACTGTTGCACAAATCAAGGATCTTGTTTTACGTATGAATGCACCATAATGGTATTCTCATTATAGTCATCACTAGTGAACTTCAAGAAATGGAATTTACCCCACCTTTGGTGTTCAGAGAACCAATTGTTTTATCTTATAACTGCATCTCAATGAGTTCTCTCTTTAGAAAGAAAAAATACGAGAAATGTGAAAAACTTATGACTTCTGTTGAAGTAAAACTTGAAAGTGAGTCTCTTATCTATTTCTTCATCTCCAGTTAGAAGCAGAAAGAAAGGATAACAAAATGCATAATCCCTGTCCCCATTCCTCTGGTTCTTCACTTCTGGTGCATGATGGTTGGACAGAGTTAGGTAATGGACTCGGTATAAAAGTGTTTGGGGAAGGCTTTGTTGCTCTCTTGAATTGTATGCTACCATGGTATTAGCTACGGTTGTTACTGCAAACAATTTTATTGTTTCTCTTTTCAAGCAAATTTCTCTTTTGTAAGCATTGACAAGCTTTCTAAACCCTGCGGATCTCCTTACCCATCCTTTAAGAACAGTCTCCGGTCCTATGCTTCTCCCACATTTGATGCTATCAACCAGTTCATGAATAATATTTGATCCCTCTTATCTTGTAATCAGCATTGATTGAGCCTCAGATACTTTATGTTCAAAGTAAGGGAAGAAAAAATATATATATTTGTACTCCCCCCCATATACAGTCATCATGTGATAAACATGTGTTGATCAATTGACATAACCTTACTTGACAGGACAGATTATACTGAAATTGTGAAAACTGCTAGTTGGGAGTATAGCACACGACCCATTTATGGATGGGGTGATGTTAACTCAAAGCAGAAGTCTACGGCAGGGTGGCCTGCTGCTTTTCCTGTATTTGAGCCACATTGGCAAGTATGCATGGCAGCTGGACTTTCAACAGGTAATATCTAGTTCTTTACCCAGTTTTTCAGTTTTGGTTTGGCTTATCAAGCACACTTTCTCTTCTTGTATTTCATTCGTGGAGTTCTCTTTTGTATGAGTTGGAAGATCTTCATAAATTTAAACTCAATAGCTCTTTCAGTTTAATTTCTTCGCCCAGTTTATACTTATGGATTCCGTATACCACTTTACACCCTCTTTTTAAGTCCAATTTTTCAACTTTAACATGTTAACAGGATTAATACCATAACTTGGATCTTTATGATCTTTTGATCTGGATGTGATCTCAACAACTGTGTGGCGGACATGCAATTATGTAATCTGATTGGTCGTTTGACCATTTCCAGTGATAGATAAGCCTAATAATGTTGAGCAACATTATTAGCTGTCTTAAAATGATAGTTTCTTTTGAAAAACATCTTAGACCCTAAGAGAGTCGCAGAACTGTGGGATTGGTATGTGGCCTGTATAGAATAAAGAAAATAGAAAAGATTGGTATTTTGTACTATGCCCTATAAACGAGATTTACATTTCATTTTTTTTTGAGATTTGAGTGCAAAGTTTTATGTGTTTGACAAAACATTTAAAAAAAATAAAAGGAGAAACTAATCGTGAATTTTTTCTGCCAGGCTGGATAGAGTGGGATGGTCACCGGTTTGAGTTTCAGAATGCCCCTTCTTACTCCGAAAAGAATTGGGGTGGTGCCTTCCCAAGAAAGTGGTTTTGGGTACCTCCTGCTTTCTTGGCATCTCATTTTACAGAATATTTTCAATTATTTGCGGCTGCTTGTTTGTATCCAACTTTGTTTTAGGATTGTCAACCATTATATATGTCTTATCTGCTGTCCTATCTTTTGGATCACTAGTTTAGGGATCTGATATTTGCTGTTTAGGTTATAGTCTCCATGAGATTTCTGAGAGGTAAACTTCTGAAGAATGGAAGAATCAATGAACTATGTTTTATTCAATTAGCCAATGTGGCAACTTAGATCTCCTATACTCCCCAAAAAGGAAAAAACAAAAACGGTGGGTGGGCTGAAAAGACAAATATGCTGGTGAAAGAAAAGAAAACAATCAGTAGTTGGTCAAACTGGTTATATATGACATGTTTAATGGCAGAAATACAAGAAGTCACTTTCCCTTCTCAATTTGCACCCGATCTTTTCAATTACAGGTCCAGTGCAGTGTATTTGAGGGTGCAATAGGAGATGTTGCTTTGACTGCTGGTGGTGGATTAAGGCGACTTCCAGGATTGAGTGAGACTTTTGAAAGTGCTGCCCTGGTACTTATTTCTAGCTTAATTTTTCTACAATTTACATTAACCCCCCTCCCCGTCATTGGTTACCAGTTTTGTTGAACTTGATTTGAGCAACGTATGGAAACAATGAAAGAGATAGCATTTTCATATTGTATCTCGAAGCTTCTACTTAACTAGTTTTGCTGTATTATGTTATTTCACTAGCTTTAATAAGCATTATGCTTGACCAATCTTGCAGATAGGAATTCACTATGGAGGTATCTTCTATGAATTTGTTCCATGGAATGCTAGTGTGTGTTGGGAAATTACTCCCTGGGGTAAATGGCATATGTCTGCAGAGAATGAGACACATGGGGTAAGTTTGCATTTTGAGAATATTACTCCTTTGGCAGTGTCTTGCATTACTGCTGAAGCCAAGCTAGCATAGTGGATTTAGTGGATTGCCTTTACCAGATGAAAATTAATGCCCTAATCAAGTCCCAAAAGACCTGAATTTCGTTGATTAGCTGGAAGCTGATATAGTTGTGTTTGTGGTTCATTCATTGCATATCTAATTTGGATGAAAATTTAACAGGTAGAGCTAGAAGCCACAACAGAAGATCCTGGTACTACATTGCGGGCGCCTACAGAAGAGATGGGTCTCGCTCCTGCATGTAGAGACACTTGTTTCGGTGATCTAAGATTGCTATTGTGGGAACGGAAGAGTAATGGGAGTAAAGGAAAGGTACATCTTTTATTGAGGACATACTTATCATTCTTGGAAGTTAAAGTAGAGATACATTTACCCATAAGGTGATGCAAGAATGTCACACTTGGAATTTGAACTCGGGGGGCTTTTTGGGGGTCGTTTGGTTTTAGGAAGAAGACAACCTCTATATTATACAATGATGCCTTATATTACTGGAATTTATGGTACTCCCTGTTTTATACTGCTTTTATGTCAATTGCTTCTTTTTAGTTCATTAATACTGTTGATATTTGTAGGTTATTTTGGATGTTACAAGCAATATGGCTGGTCTAGAAGTTGGGGGAGGGCCATGGTTCAACACATGGAAGGCAAAAGCCAAGATGCCTGAAATTGTTACTCGAGCTATCAACGTTCCTGTGGATTTGGATGGTGTCTTCAGCTGTGTTCCACTTCTCAAACCTCCTGGCCTTTGAGCAAAGGCAAAAAGGGAACAACTTAATGGCAAAATTTGCTATTGAATGAGAATCATTATTCTCGATTACATTTTGTAAATAGCATCCTCTTATCTTTTAACTTGTTTCAGGTTGCACCTAACAGTCTTTTGTGTAATCTTATTGCTAGCAACAGAATAAAAACATGATCTTTTTAGGTTGGAATAGATTTTTTTCCTTTTTTTGTATAAGTCCTGTGAAGGAACCTAATTAGAGAAAAATGAAAGGTTTTAGTTTCAGGAACAGAAATCAAGTGAAGAAATTAGATGTCATGGTATAATCAAAAACTTAGTTTATATTATCTAAACATATATCATTATCTCTCTCTATATTATCTATATTATTTTATTTATTATAAATAAGCAAAAAGGACAAGTTGGTCAAGTCCCAGTGAAGTAGAAATACTATTAAGAGAGTTCCTACCCAAAGATAGCTTAGTAAGAGACCTTAGGCAACCTATTTCTTCAGGAATGGGGCCATTTAAATTATTGTCAAATATACGGAGAATTTGAAACTTGGCTAATGAGCCCATTTGTGGTGGTAGCGTTCTTGAAATTTGATTGATGTTCATGTCAAGATAGACAAGATTAGTTAAATTATCAATCTCATGGAATGGTGCTAGAGAAATTGTTCATGCTAAGATTAAGATTCCCAAGAGGGATATGAAAATGAAAAAGTATAGAGTGTACCAATGACACTAGAATTTGCAATATTCAATGTGTTTACCCTACAATTAAAGCATACAACTCCATACCAGTTCGTGCATGCACTAGAATTTGATGTCCATGAAGCCAAAAAGGAATTATTCTGGTTCTTGAAAGTTGCTTTCCATTTTAAGAGGGTAGTTGCTTCCTTAGTGGAAGCAAGAGTAATTGTAAAGAGATATAAGACATTGAAAAACTGAAGTGAAGTGAATACTTTGCTGGAAATCATCATCTTATTTTGAGTTTATTGTTTTGGGTTCATATGACTTGATATTGTACGTTATTTATAATTAAAAGATCAACAGGAAATGTGTTTTTTCCAACTTTGAAAATATGCTGCTACTAGAGAAAATGTTATCATTCTCAATTTAATTTTTGGGTTGTTTTGTGTTACACCTCCAATTCAACCAAGGATTGGTCAAAGTGGTCAAAATAGTTGTTATCATCATGACTATTTTTCGTGTATGATACGTATATGTTTAGTTCTCAATTCTTATCTCTAAAATAGTGGAGCATATCTCAGCCTTAGACCAATAAATTTCTAGGCTACATTATCACTAATTCATATAGAAGACGTCAAGAGTTGATTTCTCACATGGTCATTCAAATATTTAGAAATTCATTTTTTTTTAAAATAAAAAAATTATTTATTTATTGTCATTTCAGTATAAACTCACTCAATCAATTCAGTTATATTTATGATAGATATTGATGATGTGAAATTTTTTTTCAAGGCAAACGTTTAAAATACGAAATACTATCTATTTTAACCAATATATTGACTCAATTCACGTGTTTTACTCGTGAAAATTTAAGAATAGATAATTTTCATTTTGTAGTTTATTTCACATTTTATTTCTCATAACAGATTTCTACAGATATTTTGGTAGATAGGAAATCTTCTGGAGTTTGTTGTAAAAGATAGTGACCCTTGAAGAAAATTGGCTCGCAAATCAATAATTTCTGAAGATAAATTATGATATCTCAACCTCCAATGATGGTTTGTGGATATCAAAAACTTCACGCCTTTCACTTCACATGAGACCACTCCGAAGATGATTTGTGGATCAATTATTATTTCTGATAGTTCTTTTTACATAGTTTCAAATATATGAATTATATTTTAAAAATTTTAAGGACTTCATGCCAAAATTTACGGTGAAAATTAAATTGTTTGATTCCTGAAATTCAAACCATGATACAAAAATTGAGATAGAACGAATAAACTTAAGATGATTGTTCTTACAAAGAATAATTAAACATATTTCTCTGGTCCCAAAAAGAATTTTTTTTTTGAATATCAACAGGAAATGTATTTTCTTGAAATTTGCTAATTTGGCTATCTCAAAATAATTTTTGAGTTGTTTTGTATTACATCTCTTATTCAACCAAGGACTAAATCAAATATTGATTATGGCCACGTTTAATATATGACATAGACATGTCTAGTTCTCAGTTCTTATTTCTATATTAGTGGAACATATTCAATAATATAATTCTCAGTTTTTAATCAATAAATTTCTAGACTTCATTATCTCTAATTCTTATAGCAGATGTTAAGCGTTTATTTCTCATATGGTCACTCAACTATTCAACTATTCGGAATGGACACATGATTTTTGTATAAAGTCACTTAACCAATTCAAATTATATTTCCTGTAGATAATATTGATGATGTGGAAATTTTTTGAAGACAAACTTTTAAAACACGAAAACCTATCAATTTTTATCAATGTATATTGACTTGTAAGACATGTTTGACCCGTAAAACTTCCATCTTGTAGCATAATTCACATTTTATTTCTCATAACAGATTTCTTCAGATTGTTTCTCATTGTTCAATTATTTGATTAATAACTTCTCTCTAAATGTTGCAAATTGAGTTATTTTATCTCTGTCTTTGAGAAAATATTGTCACTTTAGTGTTATTATAAAAGCATAAATTTAAATATTAATTTCAAATGTTAAACGATCTTTATATTCTTCATAATTTATGTTCATTAAAACTAAAATTAAAAATTATTTAGTGTTCTATATATACTTTGCTTTTAGCTTTGATTTCTATCCTTGCAAGTTTTTAGGAGAATTTTTAAATTTGTAGCCTTTCTTTTTCTCCTTACTGAATTATTTTTCCTTTCCTACAATTTTAGGAGAATAGTAAAATATGTAATTTTTCTTTCCTAAAACATTTAGACACCTTTAAAATTCAGTTATCCTAAGATTATTCATTTTAGTCTAACTTTATCTTATTTTTTATATTTATTTTGGTAAATAAAAAAAATTACTATAAAAATAGAGTTTAAATAAATACTCTCTAAATTAGGTTCTAATCTCCTTAATTACAAAGTCTTTACTATCAATTTCAAATAAGAAAATATCAAATATAAATGTTATTGAACTCAAAAGGGAAGACATATATGAGTTAAATTAAGAGAGATAGTTTAGAAAATATAAAATAATAATAAGAATGTGAAACTATAAAAAATTTATAAGAATGATGTTATGTTGAAAATAATATTTTTTATTTTTATTTCTTAGAAGAAAGCATTCTACTATTGATAAATAAAAATATTTGAATCATTCTGAAAATTAAATTAAATATTCTGAACGTTAGAGAAATTGGAGAGTAAAAAATTAGTCAATGAGAGCAATCAGATGAAGATTTAAGTTGTACGTTAATCAAACTATAGTAGCATTACCTTTACCCTGCTAAGGGGTCACTTGGTAGGATGTACAAGGATACTGCTAAATAAAATGTATTAATAATGTTTGTATTAATAATACTTATATTAGTTTATTGAATTTGAAAGTTAAATTACGAAAAATGATTACCAAAAGTCAAATAAAAGTTGCTAAACTAATGACTCATTGTTGAAATTAAGTGATTTTATTGATACAAATTTAAAATGAATAATGTTATTACATAATGTATTAACTTAGTGATTATGTTTAATTTTCGATTTACTTGCTTAGTGTACTAAAAATACATGCTCAAAAATATTTATTTACTTTATAAAATCAAAAAAATAATTTTATAATTAATTCATAATTTATTCTTCTTATTATTATACTCATCTTTATTACATTTTTTAAAACATTGTATTTAAAAAGTAAAAGTACTTTTGTATTAACCTAATCCATAATCAAACAGAACAAATTAACTAGCTAAAGTAAATTGGACAATTAAGAACATTTCTAGATCTTCCTTTAAAAATACTCTAGATCTTCCTTTAAAAATACCCCTTTCCCGCCATTTGATACCAGCAAGTTTGCATAACGAACTTTCTATAAACTTCAAATCACAAAAAAATTAATTTGTCACTCAATTTTCCTCTCTAGCAACAACACAGACACAAAAAAGCGTGCACTCGCTCTCTTCTCACACGAGGACACGTGCACTTTCTCTCATGGCTGAATTACTTTTTCTTTTTGTTCTCCTACTGGTTGCCAACGTACCTCCGGCAGCACTACAAGGGATGTCGCCTGAGTCATGTTCTGCATGCAATTCCTTCTCATCAAGCAATATCTCCTGCTCACCTTTGATTCAGTATTGCGAAGTCGGCGCGAGTTTGATTCACTATTGCGACAACTTCGCGTCTCATACTATTGGAGTACAAGCTAATCAACACAAAAATTTGAAAGAAAAAATGAAGAAAAAGAAAGAAATTCCAAAGAAAAGAGAAGTTGCACAAATACATTGAACACTCAGGACCATTGATCAAAGATGTACTGAACAATTGGACACAATGTTCCAATTTTATTATGGTATCAGAGCGTTAAGGTTTTCAAGATTATGTTCTCTATTTTCCACCCTTAAGGTTTTTCCTTCATCTTTTTATTTTTTTGTTGTGCTATATTAAATTAATTCTATTTTATGATTTTTTAAATTTGCACTTTTTAAAAATCTCTTTTAAAAAAATTATTCTTTAATTTACTATTTTTTAAAAAGATTTTTTTCTTTTTAAATTATTTCACTTCTTTTGTGAATTATTTTTCGTTTTATTATTTCTTATTTATTATTTTATTTTATTAAGGTGGAATGCATGATAGCCAAATAAATATCGATATAGATATATTACATAATTATTTATACAATTTTTTTGTTGCTATTCTTTTAAAAAAAATTCCATTTTGACATCATTTCACTTATTTTGTAAAAAAAATAAATATTTACATCATTTTATTATGTCTTGTTTATTTTTTATTTATTAAGATGGAGAATGCATGATGATCAAATAAATATCAATATCAATACATTACATAATTATTTATTCATTATTGATACATAATTATGCACTATTTATATGATGTCGATACATTGCATATATATTTATATAATATCGACACCCATTTATATACAATTTATACAGTATCGATACATATTTACGTACTATTTATACAATATTGATACATGCTTATACATAATTTATACAATGTTATTTTATGACATACTATATATACAATATTGATATACGTTTATACACTTGTATACAAAATTGCTATTATAAAACACATTCATACGATAATGGTGCAAAGTAGTATAGTCAACTACTTTATGTCGTGCTCTCTCAGAAGTAACATATGGATCATCATAATTGGGTAATGGAATGTCATTTTGATATAAAATGCATCTACCTTTTCTTTGAGTGAATACCATCCAATGTGTCTTTTCAAGAGAGGATCCCATTCATTATCTCGTAAAGCTTGCAACCTTCTCTTTGCTATCTTTACAAGAATCATGGCATTTGCAATATCTTGCTCCTTTTTCTGTAATGACATATTAAGATCATATGTGATTCCTAACAAATCAGTCATCAAATGTAACAAGAAAACAGTGTCAAATGATTGACAACTTCTAAGAAATCCCGATGCGCTTGCTCGTTCTTCCAAAGTACTTGCATTTACAAGAAGAGCATGAAGTACATCAACAATAGATCCAAAGCTACTAATAAAGTTCCTAAATGACTTGTAGTGAGATCCCCAACGAGTATCGCCCGCTTTAATAAGACCAAGTTCTTGATTTAATCCTCTACCCGTTTCTAATTCACCCATATCCAATGCCTCTCGAAGTTTTTCCTTTTGAGATTCTCAAAATTCATCCATGCGTTTAAAAGAAGCTCCCAACACATTCGAAATATTTGAAATCAATAGTACAAACTCTCCTACTTGAAGACACTTTTTAGAAATCAAAACGAGAGTCAATTGAAGTTGATGAACAAAACAATGAATCGAAGAGTCGATCTACTTTCTTGTTTAATCAAAATTTTAAGATCGCCTAGCTCACCTTGCATATTGCTTGCCCCATCATAACATTGTCCGCGTATATAAGATAAAGACAAAGAATTGTGAGCAACTATATTTACAATTGCTTCCTTTAAAGATAAAGCACTAGTATCTTTAACATGAACAAGTCCAATAAAAGCCTCCATCACAAAACTCCTTTTGTCAACATATCATAGACAAATAGCCATTTGCTCTTTTCATGACACATCTTTAGGTTCATCAACCAATAGAGAAAAGTAGTCACCATTTATATCCTCTATTATAGCCTTAATCGTTTCAATATTACATGCAGTCACAATATCTTTGTCGATATCATGAGAAGTCATTTTGTTATTTTTTGGAGCCTTTTCTAACATAAAAGGTTTAATTTCATCACATCTAGCCGCATATCAAGAAAGAACTTCAAGAAAATTACCTTTGTTCAATGATGATTCACTCTCGTCATGACCACAGAATGCAAAACCTTGATTCAAGAGAAGTCTTACCACATCGATTGAAGCATTTAAGCGAACCAGATACTCTTGCTTAGTTTTATCATCCAACTTGTTAAATACGGCATGGATAGATTGTTGTTCTCGCATTAGATTTTCGCTCTTTCTTTTGGATTGATTATGTACACTATTTGGAGGACCAATATGTGTATCAAGACTATCTTTTCTATACCAATTTCTAAATCCTTTAGTTGAAAATACATTACCACCACTTTGATGTATACTTTCTCCTTGAAATAAATAACAAGATAAACAATAAGCAGCATTTGCACTAATACTGTATTCCAACCAATCAGTATATTCTTTAAACCACGAAGAAACAAAATGGTGTGGTGTTCTCGAAAAATTAGTTTGAGGAAACTTATGAGTGTGAGATTGGAAGGACCTTTTATAATGTATGCCCTCCTTACCTCATCACGAATGTTTGGATGATAATTTGAAATTGAAATTCTTTCAGCTGGATCAACCTTTAAATCATTCACATCAAATTTCTGTCTCTAAGAAGAGTAAGATGGTGGTATCAGTCTTTCGGTTGAATCAGCCCTTTGGTCAATATTTTCATCTCGGCATGATTGATTTTTATTTTGAGATGCCGAACTTTTTTTAGGTTCTCCAAGCTCATCGAAACTCCAAACTAAAATAGCAATCAAATACATCACACTTAATAGAAATCAATCCAAATACACTAATATTTGATAATACTTGAGAAATTAAGTAGCTTTCAACATAAAAATTAAGATAATGTCTTTCAACACATTATTAGAATAGGAGATTCAATTCTAAAAAAAAAATGAAACTATCCATTCTTCCTAAATTATATTAATTACTAAGTTATCAATTTTGTGAGCAAGACTAACTTTATAAGAAAGAACAAAGTATGAAATTTTCCTCTTCTAAGCCAAAAAAAAAAAAAAAGTACAAAAGCAAATTCCAAAAAAAAAAAAACTAAAGAGTAAAAAGAACTAAGAAATACCATTACACAATACAATAGTTATTGAGGAAAAAAATATTATAATGCTTAACTTTTAATTTTTTAAACTTGATGAGAAGAGAAGAAAGCAAAAGCAGGGGGTTGCTATTTCTTGTTTTGGAAAAGTAAAGTTAGATAGAGAAGAAAAAGTTAATTAATATAAGTTAATTTATTAGTATTTTTTATTTTAAAAAGTCAAAAAAATATCTTTTAAGTCAAAAGAACTTTTTGTTTTTTAATAAAGAAAGCAAGCTTCCCGCCTTCCCGTGTATCTCTTTCGTTAATTGAAGAGTTGGGAATTGAAAAGTTAAAAATAAAATTATCAAAGTGAGTCTTGAACCCAAGTCCTTTTAGAGCAAATTTGCACACCCTTAACCATTGTTCCTCCAAGATATTAGAAGATATATTGATGTAGAAGTATGCCGAATAAGTGCATAAATGCTTACCCTTAAGAATACATTCATGAAGTTAGCTATACAAGGGACTACACGGCCCGTGTGATGTCAATCGATATTCAATATATATACTCGCAAAACTTTTCCGATGAAGGTTGGTCAGCTGACCACCCTTACCTAGCCGTAGCTCCACCCCTGCATGAGGCTCACGCACGGAAAATATTTTTCAAAGTGGGATAAAAATGTTTATGGGGTTTAAATTATGGATGTTTGAGATGTCTATAAGGAACTTCTCTTAGTTTAGGTGTCAAAGTGAAAAATGTGGACAAGTTCAGGTGTTTGTTGATGACTTTAGCCAAATAGTTATAAGCGAATTGTCACAAACATCATATTATGACAAATTACTGTCTTGAAATCGATTTTGGCCAGACTATGATGCAAATTGTTAAGACTGATCATTGCTCAAGGTACCACAACTCTTCCATTAGGTCCATAAGAAACTGTACAATCAAGTTAGAAAATGAATATGATAATTTTTACTTTGCATCCTCATCTACACAATCAATTTGAGAGAATGAAAACTGCAAAGTAGTATTTAATTAAGTGTATCATGTTATAAACAATACATAGTGCTAATGCATCTATTGGTGATTTTGGGTAATCCACCAAGTATATGGCTAGCTTCTCATCTAGCGAAGCCAAAAGAATAGCTCAATTCGACATTGTATATGTGTGAATGTCGTGAGTCTCATCAACTATTCTGTGTGTGTGTAGAGAGAGAGGGGTGAGTGTGTTCTATTACTTCCTTCAATTTCTTTAGAAGATACTTCTAGTAGTTGACTAGTAGTTGATTAGCTTGTTGATTTCGTGGAAGTTATTAAATATGTTAAAGTAATAAATCTCATGAATTTTCACTGAATCGCCAAATTACATACAATTGGAACCCATTTTTTCTGTTTCTTTCTAGTTTATTATATTACTTGATGATCCTCCAAAAACAATTTATATATAATCACTTTATTGTAAGTTATCATGAAAATCCAGCACTACAAGAACTCGGCAGTTCATTACCACTATTCTTTGACGCCGATGATAAACCTTCTCTTGCTGCTCAAGCAACACGATCTGCATCTTCATCAGCCACTGAAATAATGTGAGACTATTTCTGCCAATGTTTTCTCTATGCGGCATTGTTTGGCCATGTTATTACACGTACAACTAATTATGGTGTGTTTTCTCTATGTTTTTTTCAACCCCATTTATTCTTTCATCTAATTCACTTTTTTTTCCATCTATCTCCTTTTTTAATTCTCTCTAGGCTATATATATGTCGTAATTCCAATGAACCGTGCGGCCTAGCAAACTTTCTTCTCTTAAGTTGCTATGACTCTAATGCTTAGCGGAACTTGAAAGACTAAGCAAAAGACTATAAAAGAACTCGAATATCTGGAGGAACAAACAAAGAACTTTGTATTAGAGAACTTGAAAGCTTTACAATGCTTGTTTGTGAGTTGCTTTCCTTGCTCCCTAACAAGAGAAATGATCCCCTCTTTTTATACTTGCAACTAGGGGTCAAAGTGCAATTAAAATTTACATGCTAAGTCCCTCATTATTTGCACTCTAGTTCCTATTCTAGAATACTCCACACTATTCTAGGAAAAACTAAGTCTTACAAGACATATCTACAATGTTCTAGGCTATTCTAGAACCTTCCGGCTTATTCTACCAAGATATATATATATTTCTAGAGCATTCCAGAGTGCTCCAAGCTTGCCATGGGCGATTTTAAGGCATTTTTGGGCGGAATTTGGACTGCTCGTCACATTCTCCCCCACTCAATCTGGCGACGTCCTCGGCGCATCCTCTTTGTAGGCCTTGATAAGATCTTGGTAGTTTCACAACGTCAACTCATGTTCCCAACTGGCTTCACTGTCGGGAGATCCCTTCCATTTGACAAAGTACTGAGTATAGTTGGGATGACTCCCTCATCTGGAAATTATCGATAATAGCTAACGTTTTATCTCCTAAGGGTGGGGAACGATTGAAAGAGTACGTTAGAGAGTTAAGAGTAGTTTTAGAGAAACAATTATGAGAGTGTCTTTTGGGGAAAAATGATTACAAAGGACTTGTTTTGAAGATGAGTTAACCCGAATGACTTGAAGAAACTAAAATAGATGTTGTAAGTTAATTTTTTTAAACCCTTTTAACGTCGTCATGATTTCATAAGCATGTGAACCTTAGTAATTCAGTATATTATCAATCCAAGATATTAGAAGATATATTGATGTAGAAGTATGCCGAATAAGTGCATAAATGCTTACCCTTAAGAATACATTCATGAAGTTAGCTATACAAGGGACTACACGGCCCGTGTGATGTCACAGGGTTCGTGACGCGGGTCGTACTTCTATACTTAGAAAAATCTTCATGATGAGATTACAAGGCGTGGTCCATACCTAGAAAAATTTACACCTAGGAGATTATACGGTTGGCCATATGACCCGTGTGCCTTCATAGGGTCCGTATGAAGTGGCCATGTCCCACTACTTAACTCCAAACATTGGTGTTTCAATCTCAAGGCCATCGCACGTCCCTCCACATGGTCCGTGAAGTCACACGGCTCATGTGGGGTCCAACTGTGATGTGCCTTAGCCCAAAACTCCACTCCAAGGCCACACACCCAAAAATTAGAGCCAAGTATCACACCTCTGGAGGCCACACGGGCCATGTGACCTCACACGGGCCGTGTAGTATCCCTTGAGGTGACACTTGGTCCAAATCTTGCCAAAAATATATTAACACACTTCTAAAAGTTCTCTTGAATGAAACATGTGGACAAATTGTCCTTTTGCGGAAATAGTATTTCAAAATTCATTATGACTCAATGGGCTTGTTTCTGTCGGCATGTGTTGTTTTTTTATTGGTGGAAAATTGAAGGGCTATCTATTTCTTGTTAACTATGTAGCTTTCACCATTATTCCCGGTAACGGATATATCACCCATTCTCAATTTCTGAGATTCTCTCCAGTAGCCCTTCCCTTTAACACAAGCATAAGAAAATGCAGGGAGAATTCATTTTGTATACAACTTGTATCCTCAGAATGTGTTGAACATCTTGACTCATAGCATGCAGAAGTTCTCAAAAGTCTTCTCCAGTGACTGTGAAGTGCATCACAAGGAGGATTCATATTATTTCAAGATTGCATTGTGGCATGAATTGATTAGTTCATCATCTGAAAGAACCCTCATTTATTGTACCTTGCTTAGTTGAGCTATCATATAGAGGAGCCAGATTTCACTCCTTCAACTGCCCCTTCAACAGTTACAAAGACAAAAAAAATGAAAGAAAAAAGTGAAAACTTTAACAAGTACAACAGAACACATAACCAATGATTCACTCACTACAATTTGATTTTTCATGTCTTTGTAGGTGTTATTGAACAGATTCTCCGTGAGCACTCAAACTTTTCTCTAATATACGACTAATTTTCCATTGATCTCTCATTCTAAAACTTTTACATGTTAATCTAATCAGATGACTATCCATTGGCTCCGGCTTTTCGCGAGTAAGCACTCCTATATATCCCTTTAGCAAGCTATATGTTATTTGGATGGACACACAATAATATTCCATTGATTATGTATTTAAATGGCTACATGGACATACATACATATGCATCTAGCACAAATGAGCACAACACAAAATCGAAAATGGCAATCTACGTCTGTGAAAATTAATTTCTTTAAATGTTTTGACACTTCAAAATAGTGTTATGTGTAGCAAAGCTATGAGTTATTTTAAACCACAAGTTTCTAAAGGAGTCTATGAAGTACTCGAATTGAGGGATGGAGGGTCTGACTACCTGGGAAAGGGTGTTTCGAAGGTAAATAATACATCCCAAAGGGCCTGTTTTGCAGTTGTATAGTTAAATAGTTACTAAGGTTGCTAAATATCTTGTAAAGTTATCCTTGATCCTCTATATATATATTCTCACTTAATATGGCTTTGCTTCCATACAGAGGCGGAAAGAGGACATGAGACTGAGACTCTCACCACAAGTGTTGCATTCACAGGATAATAATAGAAATTACTACATAAGCTATCATAAGACAGGTGAATCAAAATCAATATTCAATACAAAGGCCCTAAAAACTCTTAAGCCTTACATGAAACTGTACAAAATGAAGAAAAAAGTCTTCAATCTCTTGATTACTTTAGACGAATTATTCAAGTGATTCTCTTTTTGAACTTACGCAGCCACTTAATAGGATCTCAAAGTGCCTCTTTATACCTAAATCTATAGACCAAATGATGCTTTGAAGTAAACTAAGAAGGTTAACATTGTATCTCACATTTCCAAGTAGGCATTTCTCTAAACACCTCCATAGCTCTATCGACCATCCGAATCTTACCATGGTCTTAGTAACTAAATTAAAAGAAAGCGTATTTGGCATAATGTCTCCTCTTTATAGTTAGACTGATGAGAAATTGTGATTAGTAATTGTCTTTTGACAGTTAATGGTCGTTCAAGTAAACGTATCTTGATCAACCACAAATACATACAATATAGAATAATATGATGACTCTTTCTCTATTTATCCAGTATATTTGTGGTCATTCCTCTAGTCTCATCTTTATTGATCTTGTACTTGGATAAAAGAGCAGCTGCAAATCTAATGGTAGTGATATTCAAGGTTTGGGACCTTAGAAGAAGAAACCTGAAAGCTGCTACCTGATTGTCTTTCAATGAAAGAAGAGTTTCCATGACCAAAAATATTAACCAGAGTTGGGAGAGAAGGTACAATGCTACCAAAGAGATTGATCCAAATGAAAGAAAATACTCACAATTTATTACTGAAATTTTAAAAATGCACTTCCTTTATTTGAAAATAAATTTTAAAAAGACGTTATGTTGTGAAGTAAGTTAAAAGTTCTTGTAGTGAATTGACTTTTACTGAAGATGAATCAGTAGATAAAAGTGTAATGGCAAGGACTTGATTGTGGTGGCATCAGGAGTTTGAAATGGCTCTCCAGGTAATATTTAGCAAGCAGGGGATATTTTAGGTACTCGGGTTTCGACCCCAAAGGACATTTCTTGTATGAATGAATTCTTTTGATCTTCTCTTAACTAAATCTGGTCAAGGAATAAATCCAAATACCCTTACCATGCATATATATCGAATGCAAAAATGGGTAAAACATTACAAGAAAATCAGGTTGTTAGAATGGTTAATACCATTTCGGTGATCAGTAGGTACAAGTACAATCTTCAGAATCAATTGGTAAGCAGCGGTACTTCATTAGCTAACCAAAATCAAGATGAAGCTCTAAAGATGTTCTAAGACAATGAACAACTTGAAGCTAACAATTAAAAATGGAGGTGTCCTTGAGATTAATAACGTAGAAACAAAGCCTGTAAAGGATAAACACTTGGAGACAGTTGAGAATTTGAAGCAGCATAGTGAGCGTTTCAATGCTCCAACGCCAAGTGAAAAAGAAGCTTGAATAAGTAAAACGGTGGAAGTTGAGCTATTATCCCCGGCTAATGTAAGTGTTTCATG
>DF360058.1:36062-48926 GCA_000787875.1 Solanum virginianum | reverse complement strand
ATAGACCTTGGAATAGCTAGCAGAACAAACATATACCTTTTTGTTCTGATTCTATCTTAATTGAATAAAGAAACATTAAGGTTTCAAGTATAACAAGAGAGACGGTCCACCTCCTTTTACTACACATGTACTCTTTGATCCTAATTATTTGTGACATCTTGATCTCCTTAATTTACTCACCTCAAGGGCATCACAAGTGGATAACTTAATGGTCAATTGAGCATTTCTTTACCTGGTTGTAGATTGCAAATAAACTCCTCTTCTCACGAAGCACTTATGTATCCTCGTTAACTTTCAAGACCTATTTCATTTGCATAATGAACATCAACAATGTGAACATCCAAAAAGAGATGATAGATTATATTCTACTGTTCACACTACCAGTAGACAATAGGAGTTGAAAGCTGCAAGGGAAAGAAATCTTCCAACTAAGTTTTTGGTCTTTCATTAGTGTTCCCCTTCTAATGCATTTGGGGTTGGGAATGTTCCCTCCTACATTAATTTTTCCCTAGTGAGTACAACCGTACATATTTCTCATTATTCACATACTCATTTATTACTATCAACCCAACCAAATAATTTGTGAACTCCATGACACCCTTTCTAGCTTTTTATATCCCTTTTATAGAAGAGTCTATATTAGAACCAAGAACAGTATAGTATGATGGCAATATTTCTTTAAGCTCCAGTTCCATCAACAAATTTCTCTACGTAACAACAAAATAGCAAAAGGATGTATTCTAATCTCGGTTCTTAATTAAAAAAATCTCCATCCCAGATTTTTCCTTTTCTACATATCAAACAAATTAAGAACATGTGATAATTGAACAAAAAAAGCAAGAAAAAGTGAGTATAGAGCATGAGACCATTTTGAGAGCTTCTGCTTGAGGTTGAGAGTAAAAGAAAACAGAGAACGAAACACATGGATGCTTCTAGAATTTTTTTAAAAAAATTTAATCTCATTAATTTTGTGTCATCTCTAATAAAACTTTCTATCTACCTATGAGGTAAAGGACACTCTACTCTCCACAAATTTCACTTTGTGGGACTACATCAAGTGGACCAAGGCCAAATCCACAAGGTTCATATCATTATGGTGTGATCAACGCAACTAAAACCATCAGACTTGCTAGCTCTGCTAGTCAAGTGAATGGCGAACAACGCAGTTAACAACGTGTCATTTGTGCCACTTGATACTCTTCTAAAGCTACTCGATTATTTTAAGGTTGGTGGATTCAAAGTTGGAAGCATATCTAATGCCCCAACTGGTGAAGGAATTTACCAAGACACATCTGCCCTAGGCGTCAATTACAGGGAATTCATTAAGATTATATTCGAGACAATGAGGACATTGTTCAGAGCTGGCATCTTGATGGTTACTCTTTTTGGGTTGTAGGGTATGTTAGAAAAAACTTCACACTATCCATGATTTTCTAACGTATGTATCTTATTTCATTCTTGATTTGGTAAATTTTTCTATTTTAAATGCAGGATGGATGGAGGCCAGTGGACTCAAGCTAGTAGGAATGGATACAACCTTCGCGATGCAGTTTCACGTTACACAACTCAGGTAAACACTTAAATGAACAGAACAGAGGAAAAAAAAACAGAATTTGAACTTAGGTAAACTAACACAACAAAATGTGAAAATATTAATCATTGGGAGTGTCCTATAACATCAACCTTTCAGTGAGAATTTTAGAGAGAAGTCAAGTAAAAAATGTATTAAAGCAACCTTCAGCCCTGTGGGATTAAAACAAGTGGAATTACAACCATGAAATTTAGCACAACTTCAACATCCATGAAATTTAGCCATAAAAAAGAGAATTTTTAAGAGAACTCACATAGACGGACAAATATGCAGAAGATGAAATGGTAAAAAACAGAATATTTAGGAAATAAAATAAAGAGGAGACACCCGAACTCGTAATCCAGTAGAAAGGATGAAGATCTGAGAGTAATTTTTCATATTCTGAGAAGGTACTTTTTGTTGATATTTTGTTTGAATCCATGATTGGCGTTATGGCTTGAAGAAATTGGAAAGAAGAAGAAAAAGGAAAAAGTTCTATGACCCAAAGATTTTTCCTTTAGTTGGAAGAGAAAGAAGACGACGGAACCATCTAGAATGGAAAGGAAATAGAAGCAGTTATGCACAATTACCATAAATATAAATTAATCATATAAGCGCAATATTTTTTTGAAAAAAAAACACAATTTGAGGAAAATGTATACCTCTTACTTTACGATGAATTAAAAGACCCTTCATTGGAAATAAAATGAGAAATTAGAGATCTAACTTAATATTTCGAAGGGGAAAAAGGAAGAAACAAGTGTATTTGCAATTTTGGATCCTATGCCAAAACTCCAAATAGGATCATATTTATCAATTTTAGTAACATTTATAACACATACGATAAATTGTAAAATATTATTTATATAATGTTTTTATAAATACAAAAAAGTTATTTTTGTTGATAGGGCCATACGCGTAGTGAACATGCCCCCAAAACTCGTATATATGTGTTACTAGTCACACTAGTCCGTACGAGCACGAATTCAATATAAATTTATTTTTAATCTTGATTTAATATTTTAAACTAATTATTGAGATCTATAAAAAACTAATTTATGTTACACATATAAAGTTTTGACAAGGGTTCGTGACAGATAATTAAAGTTCAAGTTTGAAGACAAGATTCAAGATTAAGCTACTCACGCCCTAGGATCTAATTTGAGTTCAACATAGTTTTTTTTTATTACTTGAAGAATCAGACAATTACCGCAGAGATTTTATAATTATCGATATACTCTTAAGTTGTTCAAACAGACATGTTGTGCTAGCACAGGTCCAATATAAATTCACTTTTAGTCTGGATTTAATATTCTAAGTTGTTAATTATTGAGACCTATAGAAAATTAATTTATGTTGTACACATAAAAATTTCAGAGCACATCAAAAATTTATTTAGCAATATATTAAACTTCTTGCTCTAATTATAACAGAAAAATCGTTCAAAATTACCGATGTACTCTCAAGCTGCTCAAGCAGGCATGTCAAGCAGTTGTCTGTGTGAGCAATTTATACGTGGCAAAAGAAGAGGCCACCAAGAAGCAGGCATGACCATGAGTCAGTCCAAGCTTCTCACTGTCTAACACAGGTTTAATATTTGTTATTTTTCTGTTTCAATTTATATGATATAGATAAATTTTAATATAATTTTTTAATATTTTAAATTATTAATATTTTGTAAAACTATCCACACAAGCAAGTGAGAAAAAAATTAGATCAAAGCTAAAGGAAAAATAATGAGAAAAGTAAAAAATACTTTTGCAAAGTGAGATTACCATGCATGTTGTTGGACTTTCACGGATGGCCACGCAACCAAGCACGACCACGAGTCATGCTGTAGCTCTAAAACTGCGACTTACTAATAAGGAAAATATAGGTGATACGAATTGATAAGTTAAATGATCAATTTTGCTTTACTAAAAGTATCTCTCTTTTTCCCCGGAGAATTTTATTTTATTTCGTGAAGCGCATGGGACATAAAAGTGTGCTGCATATTTCAACAGCAACTACATACTTTGCATAATTCCACTTGGGACATCTCATTTTGCTTGCATTTTAAGATTACCATTTGATTTTTATGGAAGACAAATTTGGTAAGTCAAGAGTACTGCATTCCATGACCAAATTTATTTGATGAACAAATTGTCAAAGGTATTATTCCACTGAAATGAATGGCAAGGACCTAAACTCTAGAGGTAGATGAATTATATTGCTTTTGACCAATAAAAGGAAAAGAAAAAGAGACGTAAAAGCTTCAATCCATGGGACAATCTTGTTTTCTTTTTCTCATCAGCTAGAACAAGCATGACCTTCATCCAATGGTTCGACTGGCACTGCATATGGCGAATTCCAGTCAGCATTGAAAACTTGTTGAAGTTGTGAAACAATGGCAGGTTGATATGTCCCAAAGCTAACGCCTGCTGTGGTATAAAAGTAGTCCCACACCAGGTTACTGGTGCTTATATGCGCACGCACATCACTAACTGCATATTTACCATGATTAACTCGCGTAAAGCCAGGATACATATTCCCAGTCGCAACACCATCAACTACTACTGCAGGTCCAGTTGAATTGTATCCTGGAACAAGGTAATACTTGATCTCAACTTTACCAGAACAGTGGTTGTACTTTGATGAAGAGCATAGGGTGTTGGAGTAAAGCAGGGACTTCAGATACTGATCTGTGTTGTTTATAAAATGCGCCCACTTTGCGACCAGTATTTGAACCTTTGCGCTCTTGGAGAAGACGACCTGAATTTACAAAATTATTTTAAAAAATTAAGGTATCACTATGTAAGTATTAAAATTTTATTTGGAATTAAATTCTTAAATTAATTCGGACTATACTAAATTCAAGAAAATAGTTCAAATAATGTGGCAATTCAAGTTAAATTAAAGGGCCACTAAAATCACACAACGTGTCAAATTTATATGGCAATTCAAGTCAAATTAAATAAGCCGCTAAGATCACACCACGTGGCAAATTTATGTGGCAATTCAAGTCAAATTAAATGAGCCAAAGCCACTAAGAATCACACCACATGTTAAATTTATGTGGTAATCCAAGTTAAATTAAATGAGCCACTAAAATAATGACACATGTATGTGAGACATGTTCTGGCCAATCAAATTAGAGCTTTCCACCAAGAAATGTGATTGGTCAATTCAAACTAACCAATCAGATCACACAGGTACACCACTCACTACAACTATAAATAGGACAAGAACAACAGGCAAGAAGAGAGCTCGTGGATCAAATATTACAAATTCTTTACAATTTACAAGCTCAAGATCAAGAACAGAGCAAAAAAACAAGAGGTTCAAGATACTTGCTTACGCTAATTATTTGTCATAACCATACAAGGGTTCGTGACAGATAATTAAAGTTCAAGTTTGAAGACAAGATTCAAGATTAAGCTACTCACGCCCTAGGATCTAATTTGAGTTCAACATAGTTTTTTTTTATTACTTGAAGAATCAGACAATTACCGCAGAGATTGTAACACCCACTACATTTTGAAATTAAGTATAATATATTTGTTACTCCAATTTTTCCTATCTTGACTATTTATTTTTCTTGACTTGAAAATTTGTTGTTTACAAATTTTAGCACGCCCAGTGGGACCTCTCATCTCTTTTACATCGATCATCAAATTTCAAGAACACTAAACATGGCATCTAGGAAGTTTGACTCTAAATCTGTTGTTACTAAGGCTACCGATTCCAAGTTTTCCTCTGAGGTGGAAAACATGCTAAATGCTACCATGGAAAGATTGGGACCCATCACTAGGAACAAAGCAAATTTGCTAGGACAACAAGCACTTCAAGTGACATCCACATCAGTTCCTATTGTAAGCGTTCTATCTTCAAAAGGGGCAAGATTCTTTCAGAATGAACTGGAAGAAGGAGAAAATATAGCAGAGATCGTCGAAAAGACATTGGCTCGGCTCAATCCATTCAAGACAAAGGATCATACAAATCAAAAAGAAGAAGATATCTTGGTCACTAGATTTGCTCCAGTCACTCCTCATAATTGGTTCCAATCAAATTTTAATTTGAGAGAAAATTCATGCTTTACTCTTTCATCCTTAATGGCCATCCAAGCAATGGTGACTAACACTTCGATTGTTGAAGAACAATTGGTAAGCTTGACAAAGACAATTGAAGGTCTAACGAAATATGTACAAGATCAAGATAGTCGAATTGTCAAGCTGGTGGACAGAGTTGAAAACGTTATGGAAGAGGATTCAAGTCATGTACCTGGAAAGCGTCCCATGGTACAAGAAAGGGGAGAGTCATTTATGAAGCAAATACAAGTATTTGCCAAAGGGGGAATTCCAATTCATCAACTAGATAGTCTCCATATGTCCCAGCATTATTGTGAATTTCAACAAAGTGTACAATGTGCTGCTTTGATTTTCCTTCCTATCAAATTGTTGAAACTTTGGAGGTTGGTAACCTGTAGGCATCTTCAAAACATCAATTCTTGATGTGTATGGCTTGGAATAGGTAAACGAAGGTTTTGAAGAAACATCGTACTTATCCTTGATAGTTCCCATGATAAAGTCCTTCAGTTGATGAATGGGAATTCCCCCCTCGGCAAATACTTATAGTTCATCACCAATATGTATTTGCTTCATAGACGACTCTCCCTTTTCTTGTACCATGGGACGCTTTCCAGGTACATGACTTGAATCCTCATCCATAACGTTTTCAACTCTGTCTGCCAGCTTGACAACTCAACTATCTTGATCTTGTACATATTTCGTCAGACCTTCAATTGCCTTTGTCAAACTTGCCAGTTGTTCGTCAACAGTCGAAGTGTTAGTCGCTTGGATGGCCATTAAGGATGAAGGAGTAAAGCATGAATTTTCCCTCAAACTAAAATTTGATTGGAACAAGTTACGAAGAGTGAATGGAGCAAATCTAGTGATCAAGATATCTTCTTCTTCTTGATTAGAATGATCCTTTGTCTAATGAGGAGTGACTGGAGCAAATCTAGTGACCAAGATATCTTCTTCTTTTTGATTTGTATGATCCTTTGTCTTGAATGGATTGAGCCGAGCCAATGTCTTTTCGACGATCTCTGCTATATTTTCTCCTTCTTCCAGTTCATTCGGAAAGAATCTTGCCCCTTTTGAAGATGGAACGTTCACAATAGAAACTAATGCGGACAACACTTAAAGTGCTTATTGTCCTAGCAAATTTGCTTTGTTCCTAGTGATGGGTCCCAAGCTTTCCATGGTAGCATCTAGTATGTTTTCCACCTCAGAGGAAAACTTGGAATCAGTAGCCTTAGTAACAACAGATTTGGAGTCAAACTTCTCAGATGTCATGTTTAACATTCTTGAAATTTGATGATCGATGTAAAGAGATGAGAGGTCCCACTGGGCGTGACAAAATTTGTTTGCGGCAAATTTTCGAGTCGAGAAAAGTAAATAATCAAGACAGAAAAATTGGAGTAACAAATATATTATATTGAATTTGAAAATGTAGTGAGTGTTACAATCTCTATGGTAATCCTCTGATTCTTCAAGTAATTAAAAAAAATTATGTTGAACTCGAAATAGATCCAAGGACGTAAGTAGCTTGGTCTTGAATTTTGTCTTTGAACTTGAATTATCCGTCACGAACCTCTGTATGGTTATGACGAATAATTAGTGTAAGCAAGTATCTTGATCTTGAAATTCTTGATTTCTGCTTTGTTCTTGATCTTGAGCTTGTAAATCATAAAGAATTTGTAACGCTTGATCCAGGAGCTCTCTTTTTGCCTCTTGTTCTTGTCCAAACCTCCATTGGTAGAATAATGAGACTCCTATTTATAGTTGTAGTGAGCGGTGTACCTGTGTGATCTGATTGGTCAGTTTGAATTGACCAATCATATTTCTTGGTGAAAAGCTCTAATTTGATTGGTCAGAATATGTCCCATATACACATGTCATTATTTTAGTGGCTCATTCAATTTGACTTGGATTACCACATAAATTTAACACGTGGTATGGTATTAGTGGCTTATTTAATTTGACTTGGATTGCCACATAAATTTGACACATGGTGTGATTTTAGTGGCTTATTTAATTTGAATTGGATTGTCACATAAATTTAACACATCATATGATTTATTTGATCCTTTAATTTAACTTGGATTGCCACATTATTTGAACTATCTTCTTGAATTTAATATATTCCAAATTAATTTATGAATTTGATTCCAATAAAATTTTAATACTTACAAATGCCCCCCTACTTCAAGTCCTGTCAAAATATTTTAAATTTCTTTAAAGACTGAACTTGAAGTATTAATTAAAGATGTATTATACCAAAATATGTATATTGTAATGATATGTTGGCATGTAAAAAAAAAGATGAAAATAATATATATATATATATATATATATATATATACATACATTTGGAATGGTTGGAAAAGGAATAAGTGTTGACTTGTCAAATCATCAAGCATCCCAATGTGGATGCTTGGCCGAGTAGTCAACCAAGAAACAAAAACATATATTACTTTTAGGAAAACACAATTTGAGTTGTAATAGGAGACATAAGTAGGTACACTTTTGGTTTGACCCCTATTTATACTTACCCCCTTATATTGATAAGGATTAAAAAAAAAGTTTGCATTCCTATCTTGCCATGTCATCATACTTTGAGTTGAACTTTGGATACAACCACGTAATGCAGTCCATTTTGGAGAAAAACTACCAATTCTTTTGCTATCTATAAATAGGAACATCACTTTCATTATTTTGACACCAACTTCAGCTTACGATCCACACCGAGGAGAATAATAATGGATAAGAATCTCCCCGTCTACCTTTTGCTATATTTTTTTTTAAAAAAATGATCAACTTGCAGAACTTAAAGATTTTTTTTTCAAATCAATGGACCACTTCTTTTGACTTAAGGAAAAACTTTTTTTTTCAAATCAATCCACATTAGGATGCTTGTTGATTTGACAAATCAACACTTATTCTTTTTCCAACCATTCCATATATATATTGGTATGTAAAGAAATACATCTTCATATCTTTAATTAATACTTCAAGTCCAATCATTAGAGAAATTCAAAATATTTTGACAAGAATAGGGGGCATTTGTAAGTATTAAAAATTTATTGAAATTAAATTCATAAATTAATTCGGACTATATTAAATTCAAGAAAATAGTCTAAATGATGTGACAATTCAAGTTAAATTAAAGGACCACTAAAATCACATCATGTGTCAAATTTATATGGCAATCCAAGTCAAATTAAATAAGCCAGTAAAATCAACCACATATCAAATTTATATGGCAATCCAAGTCAAACTAAATAAGCCACTAAAATCACAACACATGTCAAATTTATGTGGCAATCCAAGTCAAATTAAATGAGCCACAAAGATCACACTACATGTCAAATTTATGTGGTAATCCAAGTCAAATTAAATGAACCACTAAAATAATGACACGTGTATATGTGACATGTTCTGGCCAATCAAATTAGAGTTTTCCACCAAGAAATGTGATTGGTCAATTCAAAACCGACCAATCAAATCAGACAGATACACCACTCACTATAACTATAAATAGGAGTCTCATTATTCTGCCAATGGAGATTTGGACAAGAACAAGAGGCAAGAAGAGAGCTCGTGGATCTAAGATTACAAATTCTTTACAATTTACAAGCTCAAGATCAAGAACAAAGCAAAAAATCAAGAGGTTCAAGATCAAGATAATTGCTTACTCTAATTATTCGTCAAAACCATACAAGGGTTCGTGACGAATAATTCAAGTTCGAAGACAAGATTCACGATCAAGCTACTCACACCCTTGGATCTAATTCGTTCAACATAGTTTTTTTTTAATTACTTGAAGAATCAGAGGATTATCATAGAGATTGTAACACCCACTGCATTTTGAAATTCAATATAACATATTTGTTACTCCAATTTTTTCTGTCTTGATTATTTATTTTTCTCAACTCTCGAAAATATGTTGCGTAAACACTAATTTCATATGCAGGAATCAGGATGAAGGTAAAGCCTGAATCTTTCAGAGGATCTCAAGGTTGCTCCAATCAAGGACAAACACATGCTGTCCTGAGATGTAATGATTATTCTAAACCAGGGAATTGGTATTGTGTATATTTGATGTCATCTTTTAAATATACTAGTTTCTGGATACATGCTTTGTACGTATGTCCCATGTAAATTTTTATAGATCTGTTAGAACAATTAAAAATTCAATGAACATAATGAAATGCAACAATTACAAATAAATCTTTAGAAGTGTGATAAGAAATACCGAAGGAAAGGCGTATTGAACCTCTGATGTATGTCTAACCAACATATCACATGTTGTGCTCTTATCATGAGACCAAAGCTTTGGAGGCTTCAACAAGGGTATATAATTTTTTTTTAAATTAAAAAATAGTAGTCTATATATTAACCTTTACCATTGTTGTAGACTGAAATGGTACCACAAGATGCTTTTTCCCTATTGAAACCATACCATGGACAGTAGTATAGAAAGCAAGAAAACTAGCTAATCAACAGCTCATATCCAGATTCTCCCATATCCAGCCACTAAATTCCCACCAAGGAACGTAACCACTACCTAGTTGAGTAATCTGCAATTTTAACAATTCTCTATATAAACTTTTCCGCGGCTCCCTCCTAAACTAAGCCACTTTATGTTGAAGTAAACTGTCTTTTGCACATGACAGCACCTTTTATTTATTATACACTCCTTAAGCATTAACAAGAACTCAAGTATTCTCAGAGGTCAAAAGAATATAAAAAAAGAGCATACTGCGCATAGCAATTACCTCATCAGTTTTTCTAACAATCAAAAGAAAAAAAAGAAAAAAGAAAAAGAGCATACTACGGCAAGTAACATTCACTAAGAAACATGGCATATTGCAATCAGCATCCACAAACTTTTACATGGTTCATCATAATATTTGATTTCAAACCTTACGATATATTACCAGCATAGTTTAACCTGATGTTGCACCACAAGTATTTTGTAAACCAAAACGGAAAGGAGAAATTATGAAGTAACTAGCAGATACATGCAGTATGAAAAGGAAAAAGAATAATCAATTAGCAGAAACCATCCTCGAGAAATTCTATTAATAATTATCACAATGATGAAACAGCTATAATGATTTCCGTCTAACAGCATCCCAGCAAGAATTCAGGACAAACCTGGAAAAGGTGGAATGCGAGGAACTGGATAAGGAAGCAAAGGCATTACACATGATGGCTAAATAAGTTGGTGGTATACACTATACATCTTGCATAGTAGCAGGATCCAACTTTTGCTAAGAATTGAGTAGAGGTACTTAAATCTCTTGCTAGAATTCTTTTTGTATTCAGTTTTACCCCGACTATAATTTGTCAATTATTCCACACACCCAAGCACAGGTACCAATTCCAGTAATCCTGGTTCCTCAAGTTTGAGTTGGTTGATGGATGGAGTGATCGACAAGGGCTTAGGTTAAATACCTGTGCAGGTACTTGGAACAAATTTTTTTCTCTTCTACCAATGAACACATCATTTTAAGAAATTTCAAGTAGGCAACAGGATAGTCTTGACATCAGATTCTGTTTAAACTAAATGCCCAGAGCCTCATCAATTTAGAAGAACATAGAGTTTATCAGAAAGAGGATACTCTATTTTTTTTTTTTAATTCAAACAGCACATATTAGAGTAGTAACCTAGCTGCAGTACTTTTCTATAGAAATTGCTTTTAGCTTTCAAGGGAAAAGGTGGATCCTTCAATTGAGCTGTATAAATAATAAACAGTAGTAATAATCATGTATCATGAAATACCTAATCCTTAAGTTTCTCCTAAACCTAGTTTAACATTCCAGGCATTCCAATACACCATGCTTGAATCATCATAGAGTATAAGAAAGAAATGAAGGCTTTTGAAACTTAGGTCTAAAACATGTCATTAGCATTTGTGTGGCTATAATTCTTTTGAAACTTGTGGCCTTACACATGCCATATCATTTATGTGGTTCTAAAAGTTTCTCATTAAGGGTAACATGGGAAGTGTAAAGTTAATAGTTCCTAAATTTAGTAGTCTGGAACACGCTAAAAAAGAAGTGATTCACGTAAAAGAGGGTGTATATGTCTATTGGCAGCACATAGTAGATTAACATGCAAAAGATAGAAGCACAAGATACCTCTGAAATAGCTGAAGAAAGTGATGGCCAATAAACTGTTTCTTTTGTGTATCCTGACTGACCAAGCCAATCCATGGTGTTGATTCTGACCGTTCCTCCTTTTCCTACTGATTTAATGGTGTCCACCCAAGCCTGTTCATCTGTTTGGTACTTACCAAACAAGAGCTGCAATCCAGGGACTAAATAAGTATGATATTTACAAAGGGATATGATTGGACTGATTAATTCTTTTTAGCAGTTGAGGCACATTTAGCAGTTGAGGATATCTAGAGTAAGTGGGAGATAAAAGATTTTATTTAACAGTGTCCTGCTATGAAAGTGTGAAAAATAAAACTATTTATATGATAGCTAGATGAAAAAGGGTTGTATTTAACTTCTGCTTCAGTCTAATGAAATTAGTCTATCCACATTTGCAAGCATTCCAAGAAAATGTAATTTGCTCTAGAATTTGGATCAGTCATTTCTGGAGAATTCGCTACATGAATAAAGGGTTCTATAAGCATATGATTGGATGTATATGCTCAGGGACTTCTAACAGTGTACATTAAGAAGAAAAAAAATATAAAACGGAAAAAATAAAAAGCAACACCCAAGAGATAAATTTCATATGAGAACATATGAAAATTAAGACTTGTTGATAATAAAGGTTGCAGTGACCACATACCTCTGGAGGAGCAAATGAAAGATAGCTAGGCTGAGGATCAGAAGATGAATCATTGATTCCAGGAGTCTCTATGGAAATGTGAGACATGTATGGGTCCAATAATACAGGGTATCCAGAGACATGAGCAATTTCCATGTATTTGGGAAGTGGTGATCTGTCAAGACACAACATAATATCCAATTAAGAACAGTAAGGCCTGAGGCAGGAAGTTTCCTATCAATTCATTTTCTTAGTAGGGAAATTTGATCACGTTAAAGTCAATCCTGAGCTTATTTCGCAAACTTGATCACCTGATGTTTCAAGTTCAATCCTATTTCTCTTCTGAATACATCAGAAAGGAGTGGTTCCAGCAGAGAGGTATGGGAAAAACTATAACAAGGTATTTAGCAGCTCCCCCAAATAAATTTTTGCAAACATCTCTTAATTGCGATTTGGTTCTA
>DF360058.1:0-36004 GCA_000787875.1 Solanum virginianum | reverse complement strand
GCGATTTGGTTCTAAGATCAGAATTTGGTTTAGTTATCTGTACTTCCATTGTGTAAAGGCATAGATTTTTCAACCTGTAGAAGTACGAATACCCAAAAGCATAGACTTTTGCACACCAATATGACTTCTATTTTTTCATTTTTCTTTGCTGCTTCTTTATGCAATTATTATGTGCAAACAAATACCCAAAAGCAGAGACTTTTGCACACCAATATCACTTCTATTTTTTCATTTTCCTTTGCTGCTTCTTTATGCAAATATTATGTGCACGGAAAAATATAAAAGAATTGCCCGTTCTTATAAAGCTGCTGCAAGATTGAGAAAAGGGGAGAAGCCAGTTACTTGAAAGGGTGTCTGCATTTTTATTTTTCACATACCTGCACCTTTGTTTAGGATTTATAAAATGGGACCAACATGGAACTTTGCGATTAATCTGCCACTGCTGATCCCAAACTGATCTTGTGTAAGCTGAAACATTAAGGTGGGCAAGTTTCCAAAGGTTGTTATAGTAGATTTCAATCTTTTCTGCTATTTCTGAGCAACCAGTGAGATATATTCCCACTTCTTTCACCTAAATACAATGGAGAACCAAGCTAGTTCCATGAACTTACTTGAGAATCCTGCATTAGTCCATGAAGATAAACATTTCAAAAGGGCACAGTCCCAGTAAACTCAATTTCCATCAGTGCCATCCAAAAGAACAGTATGTCATGCCTGTTAACTTAAAAAAAAAAACCATCCAAAATTTAATTCGGCTATCATACCAAATAATTTTTAGTTGGCCATTCTTTCAGCTATAATTTTTAGATATATGCTTACATATCTAGCACACAGATACACAGTTGATGGACACGGTGAATGGACCACAGATGAACCATCAGTTCATTTTCCAAGAACTATCAGTTGAGCATAGGATATATATTAATCAAGACCATTGTAGTACATAAATATCCAAGTGTTACCTCTATAATAGCTTTCACTTTCGTGACTTCAGCTGCTGCCTCTTCCATGGAGGTTGTCCTTTTTTTTTAATTCAAGAACTGGTAAATTCTTTCCTAATATGTTACTTACACTCACAAAATGTACTCCTTTGTAACTCAAGCCTATAGACTTTGAAAAGTGTACAAGAATATAAAATTTAATTTACTGAGGATCTAACTGTGTAATAGTGACTTCGTTTATTGAATGCATGCTTGTAGAATGTTCAGAACTGGGGAATTTGCTTTCTGCGTAAAAACCAGGTTCTTTAGCTTCAGGCAAAGTAGCATCATTAGCCAACATCACAACCACTTCAGACATGTCTGGCCTGTCTTTTGGACTATGTTGTACGCATAATAGAGCGACTTGAATTAACCGTAGCAATTCAGTAATACAACGTGAATATGTTAGATGTTCATCAATCATCTCGAATGGTGTATGATGCAAGAAAGGATCGAAGAATTCAAATATATTCCCACTTCTTTCACCTGAATACAATGGAGAACCAAGCTAGTTCCATAAACCAAGAAGCAAAATAATAAATATTAACACAATGTACTTGAATTCAATTATGGCATATGCTGTCAAGTTCTATAATGTTGCAGAATCAAAAACTCTTTCTTTTGCTGTTGGCAAATATGCTTAAAGGTCAGTAGCACTTGTCGAAGCTATTCTTATTGATTTGTTCTCACTTGTTTTACCTGAGTAAGAGATTTCCAGTCATTGTTTGTAGACCCAATTTAAACATCTCTACTGTCTGAGATCCAAACTTTAGCATGAACTACACCTGATCCCCACCAGTCACTAAGCAGCAAAGTAACATTCTTTACATTTGGCCTCCCTGAAGCTAAGTTTGACGGTTCTTCTGTGTAATCAGGATAAACTCCGGAATGCTGTAAAAGCCTGAACTATGATTAGTTCCATGGGAACTGAAGAAATCAGCATATGCATATACAAGCCAAACAAACACCTCATATTTTCCATTGGTGGCTGAAGCATGCACAAAAGAAGTTGAAGCATACACATTGGTAAAGAACATAAATATGTCTATTTTTAGGTCAACTACGAGTATTGGAAGCTAGAATAACCTTGACATTCATGTAAATCCAAATAAGAGCTTCTTTAGAAAAAGTCTACAGCTGACGTTTCATTTCAGCTATCCCCTATACAATATTTGACTTCTTTTATAACCGAGAGATCCCGAGAGCCAGTTGGCACACCATCCAAAACTCAGTGGATAATGGACCCTTCTACCCTTGAGCACTTGTCTTTGTTTGCAGATTGGTTCAACTAATGACGTGTGCCAAACCACACATCACAAGCTGCATCTTACCACTAGAGCAAAGCCCCGGGGTGGTCTAGTGGTAAGATGCAGCTTGTGATGTGTAAAAGAGTAAAAGAGATGCTTTTGCAAGCCTATTTTTGCTAGGATATCCATGTCTTTCATCTCTCTCCTTACTTGACTTGTAAAGGAAAACATGAAAAGAGACCAGACAATTACTCTGATAGACAGACTTAGAACTTTATTCGTTCATGAAGACATACAAGTTGATCCCGGTAACCTGAAAAACTAAGATATCCGATAGCCATTTATGAAATTTTTTGGATCCAGCACTTACAGCAAGATGTAACTCAGGGAAAGGTAGTAGATAAAAAAATCTTGAGTTTATATTGGTGTTTTACAACCAAGGACCTAGTCTCATTCAACATGAAAGTTACTCAGCATTCTAAAGCACCAATTGAATTTAAATTGCACTACAGATGGGCATATCAGTCATAATGATTTATTTAGATGAAAGTGATGGGAATACTTTTGCAATTCTTCCGTTATTAAAAAAGGTAACTTTAGCTGTCTTGCGAGTGTTCCTCCTATTTTTGGAAATGATTTTTTCATGTTTATGAAAGTAATGTTAATGATTTATGTTTAATGTATAGTAGCAAGAAGCAAATATCGGATAACAAATCACCTTGTTGTTTAGGCTTCAGCAATACCTACAGACTTACCTAATTGGAAGTTTGCGATTTGCAGCCTTTTCTAATGCTTTGTAGACTTTCAACCCTTCATTAGCACCAAAACTCTGTAACTTCTCTTTTGAGTATCCATAATCTCCTGAATGAGGATCAGCAGGACGTGCTACTAATTGCCAATACTGTGCAATTATATCCAAACTCTTTGAAGAGTTTCCAGCCAGCCACTGAAGAACATCCGCTGTAATCGTCAACACGAAGTTAGGATAAAAGACTACAACAAAATATCAACACAATTAACAAGCATATATCTGACTTTATGAGCTCTAACTTTAGATTTTGAGTCGATGAACTATGGGACAGAAATTCTCTCGGTATAAAAGGTCTCGACAAACTATGAGTTCTTGGAGGTGAACAAATTCATGCAAACTCTTAAGATTAAGACTGTCCAGCAACCAAGAAAAGGGAGTTAACTGTGACATTGCTTGCCTATTCAACAAAAGATGAGTGCTAACTTTGTCACAGTCAAGACAAAATGAATGTATGAAACCATTAGCTCAAAAGATCACCACTATACAGATATTAAGACATGGACACTTTGTTTCCAAGCTGCACAGTCATCTAATATCCAACTCACATTCCATCCAATATCAGATATTAAATCCATTCCCCTTTATTCTAAACACAAGAAGCATTAGCGAAAAGTTGCCATTTTAAAAAAAATCTGGACATTAAATTTGGGGACAGACTTGAGAAACAAAAGAAAACCCACAAATTATTTTTTTTTTTTGGGTGAGTGAAGTTACCGGTGGAAAGAACTCCAGGAACAGGAGCAAGATTGGGCATATCAGAGGGGATGGATTGAACCAGCCAAGCTTTGCATTTGGAACACCGATCCCCTCTTCCTTGGGTTGTTGTTGTGAGAAACAGGAAGACAATGGTGATTACGGAGATGGTGATTCTCATCTTCCGGCCGGCCTTTTCCTTCTAAATCTCACCTGCTTACGTTAATCTTTGTCTCGGTTTAAGGATAATATAAAAACTCCAGTTTGAAAATCTCAATGTTTGTTGACCCTCAACTTGGCGCTAAAATTATCGAACCGATAGCGCCCCTATTCCCATTTTTAACCGAAGGTGCTGCTATGCTTCAGAAGTATTTTAAAAGAGTCGGTGTATACAATCTCTATTTTATACAAGTAAGTTGACCTATTGTAATTTGTAGGTTATCTATTTTTCTAAGGTTTTTTTTTTATTTATAATATTATTTTCTAAAATTTAAAATAACCTCCTCTACTTATCTAAGCTAAATATCGATCAAAAAAATATTTGTTCATGTTATCTTTTTTTGCTTGTCCTTTTAACCTTGTTTATTCATAAATCTTTACTGTGATAATTGAATTTTAAGATTTTAATGCAGATTTTTATATAATGTTTGCACTTTAAATGTTTCTTCAATTCTTTGTTTTTTTTAAAAAAGAAAAAATTTAATATCATTTGCAAAGTTTTCAAAGATTATGAATTTTGATGCAGATTTCTTTTTCCGCATGTATACACTTGTAAATCAATGCTATCATTGTATAATCAAGTGAAACATTACAGAAGATTCCACTGATACAAATTTCCCTATGCAGTTTCTTTATTCTCCTCTTTGTTCTCCATCTCTGTTTTTTGTATATGTGAAAAAAATCCATAAATGCATGGTAGATTGGTGAAACTTAATAGAATCACACACTCACAAATGGAACTATTTGTATTAGAACTGGCTGGTTAACAAATAAGAGCTTGAGCCCTGGTGAATATAAATACTCCACCACCTCCAACAGCGCGGCCTAAAAGCATATTCTTATCCAGATAAGAAAGGTAATAGAGGCCCCCCACAGATCGCCTGCACATGGTCCATCTTCACATGAATATAATAGACTAGTAGTAAGAAAATCAATGGTGACATCTTATGGCTATATCAAGTTATACCTCTCCGGACTGGTCACTGGAACTTGAGCTTTGAAAGTTCGAATGAACTGCAGTATCTGCAAACCAAGAAAATCATTTTGGTAATATTTCCACAACGCTGGATAGTATAATGCTGATAGCAATCTGTGTGGTCATATAATATCATGAACTAGAATATGTATCTTCCTGTCAAAAAAGCTTGCTCCTTGTACAAGTTGTCTTTAATGATGTACATATATAACTTTAGGAAGAATGAACTTGTTATAATATACTAGATCAAGAACAAGGCCTCTTTTGTTTTATACCTCGAAGCGTACCTGGACCCTCCCTCCATTGGGGAGGAGGTGCTCAAGTTGATTCTATGCACCTATGGATTAAAAATATACAGAAAACTAAAGACAACACAGCACCAAGTACCTGTAAGCTTAAAAATGACCTTGGCAGAATTGCTGGAGCTATTACAGCTTGCAGATCGTCACTGATGTTAATATTTTGAAGACTTATCTGCAAATAAATCTTTATATGCATAATACTAAAGAAAATATTGAAAGTAGCTACCAGGCATCCAACAATGAGAACATCAATGTTCGTGTTTTTAATGGATATTCAACAACAACAACAACAACATACCCAGTGGAATCCCACAAGTGGGGTCTGGGGAGGGTAAAATGTACGCAGACTTNNCAACAACAACAACATTAAGGATACGGATGTGGAATCCCACAAGTGGGGTCTGGGGAGGGTAAAATGTACGCAGACCTTACTACTACCTCGTAGAGGTGGAGAGGTTGTTTCCTAGAAACCCTCGTATCAAAAGCCCATAAGCAGAATAAACTAGATATGAGAAAAGGAAAGGAAGGGAACAGAAAAAGGGGACTAATAAGGAAGATGGAAAAAGACATGACAAGGTGTACATGCAATGTAAATACTCTAAGAGCAAACAAATATAAGACTAATAATAACAAAAAACTAATAATAACAACATATGATGTGAATACATCACTACTCCTACTAACCTACTATAACATAGTCAATTAACGGCCTACCCCTACTAACTTATTAGCCCTGTACTCTAATACGCAACTTTCACTCTTTTCTATCTAAGGTCATGTCCTCGGTGAGATAAAGTTTCGCCATATCATGTCTGATCACGTCCCCCCAATGCTTCTTCGGTTTACCTCTACCCCTCCGTGTATCCCCTAAATCCAACCTTTTGCACCTCCTAACCAAAGCCTTAATACTCCTTCTCTGCACATGTCCAAACCAATGCAGTCTCGCTTCCCTCATCTTGTCAGCCACAGGGGCCACCTCTAGCCTCTCCCGGATAACCTCATTCCTAATCCTATCACTCCTAGTATGTTCACACATCCATCTCAACATCCTCATCTCCGCAACCTGCATCTTCTGAACATGTGAATTCTTAATTGGCAAACACTCCTCCCCATATAATAAAGATGGACTAACCACCATTTTGTAAAACTTGCCTTTCAGCTTAGTTGGTATCTTCTTATCACACAGTACTCCTGAGGCAAGCCTCAATTTCGTCCACGCTGCCCCAATACGATTTGTAACATCATCGTCGATGTCGCCACTACTCTGGATGATGGATCCAAGATACTTAAAACTTTCTCTCTTAGGAATAGGTTGAGTGGCAAGCTTCACTTCAATGTCTGTTGCATCTCTAGCAATACTGAATTTACACTCCAAGTATTCTGTTTTGTTTCTGCTCAATTTGAACCCTTTGGATTCCAAAGTATCCCTCCAAACCTCCAATCTATCATTAACTTTGGCCCGGGTCTCATCGATCAGTTCTATGTCATCTGCAAATATCAAACACCATGGTACCCCCTCCTGGATAGACCGTGTCAGCTCATCCATTACCAAAGCAAAAAGAAAAGGGCTCAACACAGATCCTTGATGGAGTCCCATCTCAACACGGAAGTACTCAGAGTCTCCTCCCACCGTTCTTACTCGAGTTCTGGCTCCGTTATACATATCCTTTATCACCCTAATATATGCCATTGACACACCTTTCGCCTCTAGGCATCTCCATAAAACATCCCTCGGCACTTTGTCATAAGCCTTTTCTAAGTCAATGAACACCATATGAAGGTATCTCCTTCTCTCCCTATATCTCTCCACTAATCTCCGAACAAGATGGATTGCTTCAGTAGTTGATCGTCCCGGCATAAATCCGAACTGGTTCTCAGAGATAGACACTACTTTCCTCACCCGTGTCTACCACTCTCTCCCAAACCTTCATAGTGTGGCTTAGCAACTTGATACCCCTGTAATTGTTACAACTTTGGATATCCCCCTTGTTCTTGTACAATGGAACCATTATCATAATAAGTAGTTTTGGGCCCGCTTCGTGATTTTATGCTTGGTAAATGCTCTTGTGCATCCAACAATGAGAACATCCTAATTCAAGTTATAGGTGATGTCTGTAAACAAACATGATTTCCAATTTTATTTGTCAACAGTAGGTAACGTCTGCAACCAAGCTTTTACAAATGTCACCTACTGATATTTAAAATCAGAAGAGGAAACAGGAGAGGTCTTAATATTCATCATCCACGTAGAATTTTCAAAAACAATTTGTTTTTCCAATTAGAAAGTAGCAGAAACTAAGTACTCCCTCCGTTTCAAAAAGAATGACCTAGTTTGACTTGCACGAAGTTTAAGAAAATAAAGAAGACTTTTTAATTTTGTAGTTGTAAAGTAAAGTTATGTCAAATGTACCAAAATGCCCTTTAATCTTGTGGCCTTAAACATGCCACATGGAAAGTTGAAATTAAAATGTTGCCAAAAAAAGAAAGAGGTCATTTTTTTTAAACGGACTAAAATAGAAAGTAGGTCGTTCTTTTTTAAACGGAGGGAGTAAAAGTAAAGCAGCCCAAAATAATCAATACAACTACTAGAGAGACCCAGCACAAGACAAGACATAAAAGTCCGACAGATATGCAATGAATCCACTAGTATTTATTTATTACCTAGACATGGCTTACAAAGTACGGAGTCCCAAAACCCTACTTCAAAAGGACAAGACATGGACTTCTACTTGAGCGCCATAACCAATGATGAGATAGTATATTTTAAGGATAAGGATGAGACACATCCATAAACTGCCAAAAATAATAGTATACTTGATTAGTGATCAGAAAAAGTACCTCCTCAAACTTGAGGTAAATATTACGAGCAGAAACGCAGGAAAATCTGGCAGAAACTATCAGAGTAGCACCTTCATTCTCCTGTAGGATATAAGCATATCACTATCAGATCATTTGAATTAAAGATGTCTTCTCCTTTTCCTTCTTAGTATGTAATCCAACCTTTCATTTCTCTCTATTACTTCCTCTCGATCTCTTATTTTTCTAGTGTATATGGAAGTTCATAAGTTGACAGTTTTACCTCCTAGTAAATCATAAAACGACAAATAAGAAAAAGAGAACATACACGACATCATTTCAAAATGGGCCCAAGACATAGTGAGATATTCAGTATCATGAATGCTTGTACATACCACGAGAGTAACAAAGGCTGTGGCATTGGCATAGTGAGATATTCAGTATCATGAATGCTTGTACATACCAGGAGAGTAACATAGGCTGTGGCATTGGCATGTATTCTTTTGGAGGATTTTTTACAAACTTTGGTATCAACCAGAACTTAGATATTTTTAAATGCAATACATTGAATCTTAATTCATGTACAGTTTCAACACTTGACTAGTCAAAGCAGAACTGACAGGAAAAAGAGGGGTGAAGGTTATGCTTTACACCAAGACTAGCTTCACAGAAAGTGAAAGGTTATGCTTCACATCAACACTAGTTTCTACATTTCCATGGATACATGCAGAGGAAGAGACACCACAATTAACAAGCAGTGGAGGTCATTCCTAAGTTACGCAGACTGATAATTTACAAGAGTAGAGATAGAATATCCTTGGCATCCAAATGTTATTGGATTCTAAGAACATTGGGCACCTGCTCTTTTCAATTTACTAAAGGTGTGGACTGATTCTGGACCTGTCAGCCCATTAGAAATGTTAGCCGCCAAGAGATATTAAAAGGGTAACCCCAAAAGGTTTAAACTTAGATACCTCAGGGGTTGGCCTGGTGGCAATTGACTTGACCCTTGGGGTTTGCTCCCTTTCAAGGTCTCAAGTTCGAAACCTACAGGGTGCAAACAATTTCTGAGGGCCATCGGACTGGGTAAACCTGAATTAACCGTAGTGTACTTGCGGGAAACTCCTTGCCGAGGGCCTATGCACCCCCGAGATTAGTTGGGGCTCAAAAAGACTCAGACACCCCATGCAAATTTAAAAAAAAATAGTGGTGTAGGAGCTAAAGTAAATTTCTTGTGAACCAAAGTTTAGTCTAGCAGAGGCAATGCTAGGAGAATTTCTCATTTTGCCTAATCCTTGCCAGGAAGAATTATCGAACATGTTCCGATAAGAGGTATGTTAGGGTTAACAAGCTGTAACAACAACCTCAAGCTTTGATACCACTTGTTGTGCAACCAAGTCGGTTAACCGAACTGCGTTAAATATTTGTCTTTTTTGGTATATTTGTTGTTTGTCTTCTTACTTGTGATCTATCGAGGTTTGCTTTGCTAGCTTCCACAAGACACCTGATTATTTCGATCCAAACAATGAGTATAATAGTAAGGTTAAAAACAGGTGTGCATCTTGGTGGGTTCAGTTCTAGCTGCAAAATATTTGATAGTGATGAATATTTTGTTTGAAGATATTTTCAAAGAGGTTCTCTACGTAGAGACATAGATTAGATGGATGAGATTTTGCAGATGAGATTCAATCTATTGAAGATTATAAGAAGGTGAAACAAATTTAATTTGTAAATTCAGGCCAAGGAGGAGATTTGTTGGGTATTTGCTGATTTCTTACCATAATTTGGTTTTCCTTTTCCTAAAAGGAAAATACAAAGTCTCCATATTTGGCAAGTCTTTTCTTGTCGGAAAAGATTTATAACTCCATAAATAGAAACTCATTCCTTCTAAATTGGAAGTATCCAGTATGTAGTCCTAGAGCTTTGAGAGTTTTGTCTGGGGGAGAAACAGTGAGAAGCAAGTGTTACGTTAACACTTGTGTGAACCTCTTTTTATTTGAGTGAATTTGTATGGAGTTATTTCTTTCAATATTGTACTCTCTCATATATATGGAGGTGGTTGTTCATCTCTTCTTGTAGAGGTAGATCGGTTGACCGAACTACGTTAAATTATTGTGTCGCTTTTGGTATATTTCTCATTTGTCTTCTTACTCATGGTTTTTCGAGGTTTGCATTGCTAACTTTCCCATGACACCAGATTATTTCAGTCCTAACAAGGTAGAATATATCTGATAGAGTAGATGCATAAACTTACCCAGACGTGTGTGCATGTGTAAAAAAAATATATATATTAGAAAACGAAATGCTTAAGCAAATTAATCACAAAAAGAATAATTTTTTGGTTTCCTTTTTGAAGTATTTCTTGTTCAAGAACCCTTTCCATCTGTTACACCCGGAACGCCTGCGTAACGCATCTTCCCAAACTTTTTCGGCAAATCCGAGACCGCAAACGCGATCAACATGAAAAATTATGACAAAAAATGGTCTTGGTTGAATTTTAGAGCAATCGGATCAAAAGATAATTTTCAGAGCAAAAATGCCCAAAAGAGTGCGTGCGGACTTGTCGCGGATTCACACTTAATGGTGATTCCAATATTTTCTAGGGAATTAGAAAATGGATTGAAAAATTTGCAACGAAAATTATACTTTGAGAGAGCAAGTCGGCGACGCGGACTAGGCTCATCGTAGTACAAAATTTTCAATTTTTTTAAGGGCATTCCAGACTTTTTCTTATCCCTCGTAAACTTAACCCACAACCTGTACAGGTCGTTTTTGACTTAAAAAGGGTTTTTAAACTCATTCCTAAGCTTCCTACGTGATTCTAACAAAAGCTAGGGCTATGGAAAGGAGGAGAACAACTAGGGATTCGAGTGATTGGAGCACAAACCTTTGCCAACTGATCATCAAACTTCATCCCAGGTATGTAAGGCTACCTAAAGCGTTGGATTGAGTTCATCCACGCGCCCTTTCATCCCCCTGATCAAATTAGAGTATAGGGATTGAGTAGAGAAGTCCCATAATCTTAACCTTTGAGTTACTTATATTACTTGTTAAATTTTCATGCATATTTATATATGAATTGATAAGTTGTATTTTGGTTAAAAGAAGTTGGAGCATTCAACTATGTGTGACATTTATGAACCCAACATTACGTCATCTTATGTACTTCTTGTTGCATAGATTGAGTCGAGATCAGGACTGTGAGTGTCAGAGTTGAGAAACTTGAGCATGAGGAGCATATTACTTGTCTATACATGTATAATGGGCACCTTATGTGTTTTATGTAATAAGCATGATTGATTGACATCTAAATGACCGTATGAGTTAAAGTCTTGAATGATTTGATGAGTTCCGATATCATGCATAATTGACAGTCTCGATGGTTGATTTGTTGAGGGCTTGGATTGAGCTTGATAGGAGTAATAATACAGATACAGGTGATAAAGGACTTCAATAAGCGCATCATTGAGGTTCAATTTCTTGCTTCCAAATCTAGTGACCCTCCTTGTTATTCAAAGGAGCCTTTTTTTTCCTTTCTTTTGAGTATTAGTGTTATTTCATTTGAAGTAGCCTAGAGCTTGTCTTGGCACCTACTAGATGAGTATAAAAGCTTCATAGACATTGAGTAGAGGATGTTGATTTATTATTTCTTTTTCAACTATTGTTCATTGGAAATTTCTAATTACATAAAGACTTGGTTATTTGGTTTACTTCATAATCTTTTATTAGAGTGTTTTCTTCCATTGTTGAGTATGATGTGACAATGAGGCCAGGTGGTTCTCTTGGGGAATTAGCAATGAACCTTTAAGTGTCGACCACACCAAGGATAACCTCTCGGGTAGGGATGGCAATTGGGGGGTTGGGGGGGGTGCTAGTTGAGCTCAACTTCTTTTAAACCGCCTCGCCCCGCAAGGTAACTTTTTTCATTTTCAACCCGCCCCGCTTAAATTTTTAAGTTATTTTATTTTTTAATTAAGTTTAATATGAAATATTAAAATTCATAATTTTTTTTAATTTTTCACTAATTAACTATTTTTAGTTGGGTCTTTAACTTTAGAACCACCAAGAGTTGAGATGCCATTTTCAAGCTCTTGAAACCTTCTTGTGGCTAAGAACCAGCAAACATCAACTTTAGATTTTCACATTTCTTAGATTCAGCAATTTTGGAGATGCTATATTCTGACATTCCTTAAGATTGTTTATAATTTCTAGAGCTGTCAATATGGGCTAGGCCTGTTGGGCGGGCCTGGTCTAACCAGTGATTTAGTAGGGTTGGGCTACGATTTTTGGAGCCCATTTATAAAATGGGCTTTTTAGCTCGGCCTGAATAAGCCTGCTGATTTGTGGGGCTTTTGCAATATGGGTTGGGCCGGCCTATGGGCCGAATTAAAAGTAATTAAAAATAAAAATAAAATAGAGTATTAAAAATAATAAGAGTCCAAACTCAAAGTTCATTTAAAATTTTTAATATATTACAGTTTAGGTACAAATTATATTTTTATAATATGTACTCCCTCTATCCCTCTTTACTTGTCTAAATATTAAAATTTAGATACAAATTATATTTTTATAATATGTACTCCCTCTATCCATCTTTACTTGTCGTTTATTGATTTAGCAAAGCGATTAAGAAACATTAAATAATATGAGCATTTTTACTAAATCACCTTTTGAATATAGCAATTACAATGTCTTGGAAAATGTAATAAGAAAATAACTACTATAATTAACGATAAGGGTAAACTAAAATTTAAGTTTGAAATTATCTTTTGATTTCATGAAGTGGACAAGTATTGGACATCTCAAAATAGTATAGTGGACAAGTAAAGATGGATGGAGGTAGTAATAGTAACATTAATACTATGTAATATTGTCATGTTTCTATTTATTTTAATATGTTTAAATTATAATTTAATTTAAAATTTTATTAAAAAGATATAAGAATAAAAATGTGGGGGCCTGGCAAGGCCCGCGACCCACGTACAAATGGGTTTGGGCTAGCTATTTTCTAGCCCATAAAAAAAGGGCCAGCCCGGCCTGGCCTGTCAAATTCCAAAGCCTGTAAGGGCTAACCCGAATGGGGTGGGCTGGCTTGCATTGACAGCTCTAATAATTTCTGAAAGATCAACTTTTTCCTCCTTGACATAAATGGTTATCAACTAAGAAAGACCAATAGTGCATCCGAGCCGGGCTGATATTAACCAAAAGAAGCAGCTAAGTAGATGAGCCTTCTGGCACTTGTCATCCCCTCAAACTATTTTTTTCAAATATCTTTCCAATCTTCCAGGCTTCAGTGAGGACCACATTTCTAATTTCTAGCTGTTTTATCTCCATAGAGTTGAGGTTTATAATAACTTGACGTCGTCAGATCTACTAAGTGAATTTCTTGACAACAAAAAAATTTCTACACGGAGAAGCACAGTGCATAACTCCGAACTCAAGCATAAGGCTTTTGTCCAGGTCTAACTATCCTAAAGGACCTAAACAATTACTATAGGATCACCTTCTTAAACCTCTTTAATGTACATCCTGATAGAGTATCATGAAAAGGGAGGGTGGGAGAGTATAAGGAGCTGGACAAATTAGAAAGCGGCTGAGAAGACGTTGAGTTAACATCAATTCTACAACACTGAAGTTTACATCTAAAAGGTGCGTTCAAGTGTCTATATCTGTTAATAATATATGTCAACCAATTATGCTTATATCCTATATAAAGTAGGATTACATCCGTTTATAATCCTAAAGTAAAAATAGCTTAAGAGAAAGCAATTAAAAAGTTTACACCAGCAAGCAAGTAATGGGAAGAAAGAAATTGTTGCACCTCTAATAATCGTGGAACACTCCATTTGATGACATTGCGTACCAATCCTCCACGGGATTCATTCTGGCACTCAAATTTCTGGAAAATTTGACCCACCTATTACATAGGCAGAAAGATCGCTTCAGCTGAGTATGCATGTAACTAGTAAATGAAATAATAGGAGTTGATAAATCTCGCATGAACTGCAGGTTGAGGGAATTTAGACTCATCACTGAAAAGAGAATAGAGCATTTTTGACTCTTTGTTTCTTGTTCATTTGTAATTATATTAGATGGTAGTGGAATGGATTTCTGATACAAAATACTAAGGATACTAGAGACACATGAATGGAGATAGTCAAGAGGGGTTTGAGGAAATAAACCTGTTGTGTTCTTTTCCAAAGCACATAAGATCTGTGCATTGAAAGTTATACATATTTATTGGTTAGGAAGCTTCTTTGAATTATGAAAATATGAGGTCATTTTACACATTATATTTGTTAGTTATACTAGTGATTTAGAAATTCACTATTTAGTTAGCATACATCAAATTGAACCTGAAACAATGGAAGCCTAGCAGCAGATTCAAAAAGAATGAGCACATCTGGTGCAGATGTATACTGCAACCGCCATGTTCCATCCAACTTACTCAAGTCAATTTCCTTGCCAGCATCAAAACCTTCAACCACTACCTGATTATAACTCAATTAGTCAATACACTAGGATAAAAGGTAACTTCTAAGAAAAAGAAGCAGACCATAGCCTCCTCAATGGTGGATCGTTGATCAGCAGTTGTCACTAGGCCTCGTTGAGTATCTTGGATGATATTAAGCAATTCATATTTTCGGCTTTCCAGTTTGTTTTCAGCATCCTGAGCAAAATCAAAATTGAGTTGAAGAAGTGCTGTGAACAACCCAAGTCGATATCTTAAAACTGTTGCCATGTTAAAAATAAAGAAACTGGAACAGCAGATGTTCAACACAAACACAGTGTGTGTGTGTGCGCGCGCGTGAGTATAAGAGAACATGGCATATGAAAACAGTGAAATATTGGGCATACTCTTGCCGCAGTCATGGAGACAGATGACATGGACGTTGCCAAACATGTAACTTTTCCATGGTTGTTTACTCCTCCTATGGTGTTTGAAAAGGAGACAACAGGTCTCATGCATAGGGCAGAGCTGAAACCTGCTGGCAAGTAGAAATAGCACCATTTAGATCCATATCATTTATTCTGCTGAATAAACCTGCAATATCACGAGGGAAAGGCTTATATGTGCAGGGTAATCATGTTGAAATCACCAAAAGAGTCATCTATAGGATTTAAGAGCTTGAATGTGGGGTTCATCATCCAGCAGTCTACGCTACAATCACAATTTGTTCAAGGCAATTATTTTGTGTAATCAATTGTTGTCTAAATTTTATATAGGAGACCATGCTACTGTCAGTTCATTAGTATTAGTAATGTTCTTCCAAGAATCAGTTTATAAGAAGGAGCATATGTTTTTATGCCTATTGTTTAGTCCCGCGAACATAGTGAAATGAATAAACTTAGTCAGCTCCAATTGCATTGAAACGATATGCTAATAGGACTGCGTACTCCCAAGAATCAAACTTCTGTGGAGAGTTTGCACCAAAAAACTTATCCAACAAGCATTACGGAATCACCATTAAATTATTTGGCCTGAACTTCTTTGAGTTGCTCGGTATTTACTAGCTGTTTTCAGTATTAGGAAAAAAGTGAATGCATCGGGAAAGTATCACAACTATATAAATTGAGCTTTCTACAGATAATGGCACCCATGACAAACTATTGATCTCAGAAATACAACACATATCCAACTTTTGTACTTAAAACTCATCTTTTAGTGTTAAGATGCAAAAGAATTTATGACATTATGGTCTTATATGACATGGACAGACACAAGTGCATTGAACTGTTTACAATTTATCAAAAAAGAATTTAACTTGGTGCCTTTTTTGCGAGGTGACAAAATTAGCCAATGAAATCATAACCCGCCCAAGTTTGGACTGATCATTGACCTGCTCATTTATTAGTTCAACCCATATATATTTTGGGACTACTATCTAACCCAAATTGATTCATGAAAATTTTGTCAAAATATTTTCGAGAAGATCAGAGTAAGAGTTGGACATGTTGGGTTATGACCAGCATTTCAACCCATTTCAGTGAAAGTAATTTAGGGGTTGTTTGGTACAAGGTATAAGTTATAATAATAGGATAAAATGTAGGACTATTTTATCTAACCACTTTTATATTAATGTATATATATTATAATATATATATATATATATATATATATATATATATATATATATATATGATGGGATAACTTATCACAGGCTAACTTATCCGGAATTAATTATTTTGGGATAACATGTTGCCAACCATGAACCCCAACTTACCCATTTGCCACCTATACCAACACTTACATTTATCAGAGCTACTATTGCAAGAAGTTCAGCAGAAAATGTCCATACAGGTACTAGAATCTTCAAAATGGAAGAGAGCAATAACCAAATTTGTAATAAATTAAATGAAATTACCAAAATAAAATTTTACCTGAAATCATTGGGTAGCGATTATAATCACAAATGAGGCATGAAAGCACAAAGTAGAACAAACTGAGGCAAACTACTGTTCAGCATTAGAAAAAGTGAGAACAAAAAAGAAAATAAATGGGAAAAAAATCTGAGAAAGGAAAACACGTACCAAGAAAGCTGAGATTCTCAGAATTCTTAATTTAGAAGTAAAATATTCATCAATACATATATAGAGGCAAAGAAGAGGCAGGAAATAGGTTCAGTTGTTCTGTAGCTTAAGCCCCTGGTTGATGCCAGCCTCATCCAAAATGTGCAATTATAATTATGACCCTCATATTTGTCACATGTCTTTTTCTATTTATTTTTTTTCACTCAAAACTGCATTACATCCTACATGTTCCTGAGGCTCACATTTGGAGGGGAGACTTTTTTATATCTAGGAGTCGAAATCCAGAATTTTATTTTCCTATTTGATATTTGCTCTTTTATTGCATTTTGTACTAAGGATTCATTTATTAAATTATTTTTATTATTGATACTTTGAAAATATAAAGGTAGTAATAGTAATTTTTCAATAAATTTGTGGAAAGGATACTGTTAAATGTCATATAATTTAAAAATATTTTTTTATTATTTTACTTATGTTTGAATACAATTTCAAAACTGAAAAGTCAGACATGTTGTAAGTTGTTTTTTAAATTGAAATACAATTTTAAATTAAATTTAAAATTTTTTATGATCAAACACTAATTTTCAGATAAAGTATAAAATAATTCCAAGAAAAGATGAATATCTTTATGGCCAAAAAGGTCATAAATTATTTACTTTAAAAAAAAAAGATTTATTTGCACTGTGTATAAAGTCCAAAACATACGAAGAAAAAAGGAAATCAAGATATGATATGAAAAAGTTTTTTTCAAAAAAAAAAAAAAGAAAGTAGTAGAAAAAAGAAGTATAATAGCATAAGGGTATAATATGCATTAAAAAAAAGAAAGAAAAGTATACGAAATATGCCTAATTTAAAATTATTTACCTTTAATAGACTTAATATAAACTAATTATCCTTAATGGATCCATGACCCAAACTATTTATTTTTTTTACCCACTTACTCTTTTTTTATTTCATGCCTGACATCAACATAAATACTATGAAATATACTTCGACAGTATATATATACCATATTGGTATCATATAGAATGAGTTCAATCCTTTGTGATACTCTGGCAGTATATTGATACCCAATTGGTATCATATAGACTTATGTCTTTTCTTATTTATTAAACTTTAAATTAGTAGAAAATATATTCTTGTGATACTCTGTCGGTATATTGATATCCTATCGGTATTATATAATTTTGGGCTCTTTTTTAATAAATAAAATAATTAAGAAAAAATTATTAAAGTTATAAAATTATTTATTAAACTTTAAATTAGTAGAAAATATATTCTTGTGATACTCTGTCGGTATATTGATATCCTATCGGTATTATATAATTTTGGGCTCTTTTTTAATAAATAAAATAATTAAGAAAAAATTATTAAAGTTACAAACTTATTTTTATTAAAGTTTAGATTAGTAAAAAATATATTCTTTGTGATATTCTATCGATTTATTGATACCATATACGTATCATATAGGAATGAGCTTTGGTATATGTATACCCTATTGGTATATCATACAAGCGGGTGCTGATGTCAACATGCTATCAGTGCACGAATTTTAATATTAGGAGGACAAATTTTAATAGTACGTGGGTATAAAATATAAAAAGATGTATGAATATAAATAGTTTACTTTAAAGGGGTACAAACTTACTTTTTTCTTAAAAAAATTCAATTAAAATAAGAATAGAATGTTTATTTTTTAAAATTGAAGGATGAATTTAATTTTTAAAATAAAGTTAAAAAATGAGATTAATTTTTATCCCCTAAAAAAAAAGTAGCAAACTATTTCCCTAGGATGCTACGGAATATTGGATCCTGTCTGAATCCAAGCAAGCTACTCTACTTCACTAAATGTCCAAGTAAGAACCAAAGTTACCTAAGGATTCAAGAATTGGTCTTTTTTCTTTTCTTTTTTTAAAAAAAAAAAAATTGGAGGTAGGGGAAGGAAAAATGGGGAGGGGATGACAATGTGAGGAATCGAACCCTCACCAACAAGGTGGGAGTTCAAATAGCCAACCAACAAGAATTAATCTCAACCTTTGAATTGGTCTATTTTTAATTCTATTTCCACCAATTATAATTTAAGTATGTTACTCCTATAAATGTGTTACTAATAACATATTAAATAATGAATGGAGTGCTTTTTTTCTGCTGCAACTTTGGTGGTTGATTATTGGGGTTGTGGTTGGGCTAAGGATAGTGGTTATGGTGGTAGTTGGTGGTGATAATTATGGTTGAAATGGTGATCGTGGATAGTGGGTGAAAATAGATGAAATAACGATAAATTGTCATCTTAATAGAAATTCTTAAACAAACATCTTAATAATATTAAGACTTTGTTATAAATCTTAATCAGTAGTCAAACTTATTCAAATCCATTAAGTAATCATAAATTAAAAAAAAACAAACACATATAATAATTAACATTCAGACCTTGAAAATAAAGAGACTTAACACTAAGGTCTAAATAATTAAAATTAAGGTATTCATTAGTGAATACATGAAATAAGCTTTTTACCCTTCTCCAAGTATCTTTAAAGGGCATTGAAGGGGGTCATTTGCACTTTGCCTTATTTTATATTATTCTCCAGTTATTTTTCAAGATAAATATTTATTTTGCAATGCATGAATTTATATTTTTGCATCATAATTTTATAAGTTATATTTCATGTATTTAAAAATATTATGTCTCACTAGACATATAATTTTTAAGAACAAAAATTAAAAATAAATCAATTTAAAAAATAACACGAAAGACCAACTCATTTGAAAGGGCAAACTGTGTATTTAAATGGCATTTGAAGTCGACTTTTAAGCCTACCCAACTATCTCATTGTAAAGACTAGAGACTTTTCTTCATATATACTAATCAACTTGCATGTTGTGATGTGACTTTCCGGAATTATCCGTGTTTGATCCACTCACAAATTATATTATACAAAACAAAATTTAATTTAAACATGCATGGATTATAGTCTATAGACAATAAACAAATTTGTTCTTAATTTTTCTCTTACAATATTCTAAGAGTATATATATTTGGACTAACAATATTGATGTGTATGAATGTACATCTCAGTTCCCTTCATTCATAATCTTATTTCCATCACAAATTAACAGTCATTAAGTTGATGTAACACAAAGATCATAAAAGTCTTAAAACTTTTTAATTAAAAAATGTTTCAGGTATACAACTGACTTTCAATGTTGTACAAAAAGAATGAAGTAATAAGAGTTACAAAATGCCATCTCTATGGAAGACATATTAACAACAACAAATTAAATTACTGGATGATCTCGTTTTCTATTTCTTCTAAGGACTAACGTAATCAATCTTATGATAAGAGCATGCACAATTTTGAGCACCAATATCATCTCCAACACAAGGAGGCTTTGCTTTTCCATCTTGGTACCATAGTTTTCTTTGTTGCACTAATTCACTGATGAAATTGTCGAGCATTTCTCGTGTGATGCCTGGCATAACGATGACATGCGCCATATCTTTGACGCAAGAAAGTTGCCAACGACGGACAAATTCATGATCACGAGGCCTTTCAAGTACAACTATGATGCTAAGCTCATTTAGCATGACACTTATTCCTGCTTGTTGAAGACGATCTTTCAAATATTTGGCATTGTCAAGACATTTTTTGACATCCTTTTGTAGGCCAATTTGACCTTTTGCACTCAAGCTATACCATAAGAATATTGGAGTTAAACCATTACGACTGCCAGAAATAGTGGCGTCTACAGAAGCAATGTACTCTACATTTCTTGAGAGATTATTGATGTAGGCTTTTCTTGTTATTTGGACGCCACAAGGCATCGGACATCCTAAAAACTTGTGACCAGAAATTGTGACACTTCCAATTGGCTTCTTGAAACTAATCATCTGGACAATTTGCACAAAAGAATAATTAGAATAATGTCGTTCTCAAAATTAGCCAGCAAGAGTTTGTTAGAAGTAAGAAATGATACTCACATTGTTCATAAAAGGGACCATAAGACCACATAGTGCAGCATCACAGTGGATGTAAAACATATCTTGTGAATAGCCACAATCTTTGAGTGTTTCAAGAATAATATCAAGGTCATCAATAGCTCCTTTGAAGGTTGTTCCAATTGTGACATTTATAATTGCTGGTTTGCCCTTGTTTTGGAGCAATTTTGCTCTTAGATCTGAATAATCCATCTCGCCATTTGTTGATGTGTTGATTGTTTTGGAATCTATTCTGTACATTCTTGCAGCTTTGAGGACTGAATAATGAGAGTCTTTTGATGCATATAATATTCCGTTAGGAAGTAGCTCTCTCCTGCATAAATAATGTTAAGAAAATTTAAAAACTAGCACCAAAACAGTAAAGAAGTTACTATATTTGCATCATATATATGTCCACTTACCCTATCAAAATACCATGTAGATTGCCTTCAGTACCACCATTGGTAACATAGCCCCAATATTGCTCTTTCTCGATTTCCCACAGTTTTGCAAACCAATCCAAAACTGCAACTTCAAAGTCTTTTGAATGGAAATCGACAGTGTTCTGAAGGAAAGGGTCACCACAATTGTTTAAATGGAACTGCAAAAGTGGTGCTAAAGTTGCATAGTGATCATAGCATAGGTTCACAGGGTAACCTGAGAAAACAAAAATGATTAAGATACCAGGATTATGTGGGCATGAAAGAGTGAAGGTAATAATGATGATTACCTAAATGAAAATTGACTCGTTGGCTAAGTGTATCCAAATAATTGACCAAGATAGTATCCAATGAGGGGCCATCATTCCTCAAGGTAGGCTCCATGACCTCAAGTTGCAAGTTCTTCCTTGGACCTGCGCCTGCTGGTGCCAACTTCTGTTTCTTGTTGTCTCCATTCAGAAACAAACTTCGCCGCGCTAAACTTCTAGGTGTTATAGCAGATGGTTCAAAGTCCTGTCAAGTATCATAATCCCTTTTAAGATACAATTAAGTAAATAAAAATATATTTCATCTAATGAGAAGAGGTCATAAAAAATCCGTATATTTGATAAGAGACATAATTTCAACAAAAATTGGTTAGGGACAACAAAATTTAATTTGCAAAAAGTAGCTTTAACTTTGTGGAGATATTTGTGCATGAAGAGTAAGTACCATTTCAAGTGAGAGGCTACCCATTCTTGTGAAGCACAAATTTATAAGTTTTCTTGTTTGCTTAGCTTAGAATGGAGAAGCACAAATTGCTGACTGCATGCATTTTGTTCATATGTCTTGGCTACTTATATATAGTTCTAAAAGATGAATGTTTTGTGCACCAACCACCACTTTAGTTTCCTCTTCTTTTCCTTCCCCCTTCCCCACTCTTTTTCCTATCAATTTTTTCCCACTTGCATTTTTCAAAGTTCACCTAAGTAGGTTGCAAAGGAACTTCCCCTATGTGGTTTTGACCCCGTGTTTGAAACCTTGCCACACATGCATTTTTATATTATAAATGGGTTGGTGAGATTAATAATGAGAAACCAAATCCAAATAAGCCTGCAAAAACTTGTGCCACAACTCGAGTGTGTAAACAATTTGTTAACCTTTTTAAATAGAATTATATTATACGATGGCAGACATCATCTAACTACAACCACTGTAATTTTCTATTTGCCTTGCATAATTATAATAGCATAGGTAAGATATACATTTTTAAAAACTATGTTAAAATAAGAGAAAGTTAGTGGATGAATTTAATTTTTTTTAAAGTAATAATGAAGAGATTGATTTTTAACCCGTAGAAAAAATAATATTTTTCTTGTGTACCAAATACCAATATCTGGCTTTCACTAGGATGGTACGGAATCTAGCTACTTCACTCTGACAAACATGCAACTCCAAATGTCAATAATAAAAAATCCAATCATAGTTAACTAAAGATTCGAGAATTGGTCAGAGGAGGAAAAGTAGGAGCAGTTTTTCAAATACATAGTCAACCTTTGAATTGGTCTCTCTCTCTTTTTTTTTGTTAAATTCATACGAATTACGAGAGATGTTACTCGTACAAATTTTTTTGGTACCAATAAGATGTTGAATAAAAGAAACGGCAATATTTTCCCACCCAACGACTCTAATGCTTTTCTTGCACACACTGACCATGGAGCCTTCCATCGGCGAAATCAAAATTTTTATAAAAGATGTCAAAATTTTAATATATATATATATATATATATATATGAAAAGTAATCTCATTTTATGTGACAGTCTTTAACTTGACATAGTGTTTAAGAAAAAAAGAAAGATTTTTAAAACTTGTGATCTAAAATAATTTTTAAATATTTGTGTAACTGAGAATCAAATTTTAAAGCGAAATTGTTTTAATTAAACTAAGGTAAATTTTTTTTGGAACGGATAAAAAAGAAAGAGTACCATAGAAAAGGGAATAAAGGGGTATAATTTTTTGATGAATAATATCCGTTGATCACCCTATGTGGCAGCATGCCAGGCTTCTCAACCTCTTACAGGGGGCGCCTAAGACTATTAAAAATAAATTCAAATACAAGTAACTCACCTATTTCATTCAAAATTTTATGGGTTAAAATCAAGATAATCTAAAATTGAAACAGCCTCAATCTATCCAAGTCATAGCTCATGAATCTTCAACTAAGCTTAGTTTAATCTCTAATTCACCCTGTTTTAAGATCTTTTATTTGCATTTGTGCACGGTATGTTTCCATATTAAAATATGAATTACTTCCTATTTTGTATCTTCTAGAATTTATTTATGTATCTATTTTTTTATTTATAAATTAAAATTTTAATTTTCTGGCATCAAAATAATTTAAAGAAATTAAATGTATTTTTTCATAAAATACATATTGAGTGAGTAATCTTAAATATATGTTTATTTATTTTTAAAAAATATATATATATATGTTTATTTGGTTGGTATAATATTTGGTGACTTTCCTCTTTAAAATCAAAAACTCATTTATATTTTTTGTGTTAAAATTTAAATTGTGATTACAAAAAATAAATAGCAATATGTTAATATTCCTGTGATTAAGTGAGTCAAATTTGAGTAAGTTATGACCCAATCTGATTTTAAATCCATTTTATTAAGGTATATTTTATTAAGTATAAATTTTATAAATGACATACTGTCTAGTCATAATCCCCATTTTTCTGACTTTTTCAGAAATTACCAAAAATCTCAACTTTTTCTGCGTCCGTTGATACTTAGAATTAGTGAATGATACCTCTATTAGTTTTGAATCTGTTACGTTAATTAAGAAAAAAATTTTGATAATTAAGTGGAGATCCCTTAATTAGCACTAAAAAGATCTTTTTGCTTAAATCAATCCCAAAGAATTCGTAACAACCTATTGGGTTCAAATATTGAAAAAAAATGATGAAATATCATTGTTGATATTTCCAGTTTTATTTTCGCCTTCACCCAAAAAAAATTAATCCATTACGAATGTCTCAATCTTGATCCGCCGTTCAGGAATCTGGGAATCAAATATATTGTATAATTGATACAAAAGTAATGGAATTGTTGTAGGAGATAATATTTTCTTTGTTAACCTTAGATCTACGATTGCTGTTGATTTGGGGATCGATCAACGAAGGAAAAAATTGAGATTTGATACGTTTGAGTGTAATTTGTTTCCTATTTCAATATACAACGACATGGGTGTTAAGTTGTATGTTGATAAATCCTCCACCTCTACAACATCGTGGTCAGTGAAGATGTTTTTCTCTGAATTCGAGAAAAAATCTGTGTCAAAATTATCATCATCCGGGTATCCATGCAGATTAGGCAGTTCTTGTTCAGGAGTATACTTAATTTCATCAACTGACTGCTTAGTCGGAAACAAAAGGTATGTATGATTTATGATTTTTTGTCTTTCTTTTATGATTGTAATTGATACTTGAATTTAATTGAATTTATTTGGTTATATTTGATACTTGAATGTATTGTTGATCATGTGTATAAATGAAACCTGATTTATGTATGTTGTACGTGATTATAATTGCATAGACAAAATACTTACAATTATGTGTTTTATGATGTTAATTAATACTTGATTGCGTGTGCTTAAAAAAAAGTGATATTTGATACTTGGTTTATAATGTTTTCCTATGAGTTGAAACTTTGTTGACAATGCTTTTTAGAAGTACCAAATAAATCTAAACAGTGTGATACTTGTTTGCAGATTTTTAAAAAATAGGTTATATTTGCTAGAAGCACTGGGAGAAACAAACAAATTAAAATGTTGTTCTTTTGAGCATTCTGCCTCTCAATTGACATTATTGATTTTGGTTTCTCTATTTTTTGTATAATTTGTAGATTTTAATTGTTGGCGAGTCACAGAATAATATCAAGAACTATAAATAGTCATTGTTAGATACTTGAAATATTTTTTCAGTTTTAATGTCTCAAGTAAATAAATTTTGTAGGTATGAGTTAAAATGCTTCTCAGATGATTGTTTTTGGAGGATGAAGGCAAAAATGTAACCAACATGCATCTATATTGCTCTGATTAATACAACCCAAAAGCAATTGTAAATACGTATGAGGTCCCAATGGTTCTGGTGTCCGATAAGGCTGATTAGTCTGTGCCAAAAGATGTTATAGATGAAGTTGTCCTTCCACCAAAGTACAAAAGATTGTTTGGAAGACCGAGAAAAGGGAGGAAGAAAAGCGCAAATGAGAAGATGAGCAACAAAATAAATACCTAGATGAAAATTTTTGGATATATGCTAAGGGATTGAATGTAAATAGATGCATACATGTGGATATATAATGTTGATACTTGATTATATACAATTTGTTTCTTCATTTTAAAGCTATAGGTTTAGTGCTATTGAATAATCCGGAAACTGTAAGAAATTATTTGAAAATTCTTAAATTAAATTTACTAAGTTACTGGTTTAAACACATATTGAAATAAGTATCAAATAAGTGATCATATACTATTTGATACTTGATATCTTGGCAAGTTTCAACCATCAAAATAAATATTCAATTTAGCGGTCAAGATTATGTTTGAAACAAGTATCAAGAGTTTATGTTTGAAACAAGTATTTATACGCCTAATTAGCTAATAATTCCCATAAATAGAGTTAATTCGTAGGACAAATTAATATAGTCTAGGTGTTTAAGTGTCGTTTTCTCTTATTTTGCTAATGTAGGGCCAAGTGCGCCTGTTAGTTGTGTTTTTGCAGAATTTTACATTGATTGAAAAATTCGAAGTTAATTCTGAACTTGAGGAAAGAACACAACCTGGAACTCGGAGAATAAAAGTCGGTAAAAGCAGCCAAAAGACCAAAAGTCCATGTGATAAACTTGGGAACAAGGTTGTGGAAGCTGAACAATGCAAAAAAGGCGCGAAGCTGAAAAGTGTGTAAGGTCCGCATCGCGGACTTGTGCAAAAGATGTGCAAAACTGCCTAATCAACAATTTAAGCGAAAAGTCAGAAATACAAGGGGTCCGTATCGCGGACCTAAGGACCCGATACAAAAAAGTCAAATTACAAAATTTTTATTATTATTCTATCTTAGACTTTAGAATTTTACATTGGTTTTTATGCAAGAATAGCAGTAGGGATGATGGAGAGCACTTTTCCACCGTATTTTGGTTAGTTTAATCTTTAGACTTTGGTTTTTTATGTTTTTCACTTCATTTATGATTTATACGACGTTTATGAGTGGCTAAGTCTTCATATTCTGGGGTGTAGCTATCGACTATGTGTAATTCTTGACTTTTAATATCTATGAATAATTTCTTTCGATTATTCCTATGTTATTTTTATCTATACTTCATAGTCTGGCCAACTAGGGAATAAATTCATTGTTCACTCTGGATTCGAGAGATGTTGGAGTGAATAGAACACAATAGCATAGGGAGCTTATTCAATACTAGGAAACTAGGTTGATTCGTGTAAGGGAGACCCGTGATAACTACCCTTACACCTTGCTTGGTTCATATGCAGGAAGATAGTTTTAATGCATTTTTATTGGTCTGTATATCCTCGCTCAGTGATGTAGTTAAGCAGTCAATAATGGTAGGCCAGCAGAGGCGTGCAACCTTGTTCAGGTAAATTAAACCCCGTGAATCAATAATTAAGAAACCAGACATAGGTAGATATTGTCAAGACTAGATAGAGTCGTAAAGGTTACAACCCTGAAATTGCTGCTTAATTGATATCTTGTGTAAAAGTCATAGTGAGTTATTAGAAAGTTGTTCTTTATAATTTATTTTCCTAAAACCGAAACCTCTTGTTACTAAAACACCATAAACCTGATAACCAAGAGAAGTTACTAATTACATTCAAATCCCTTGGGTTCGACAACCCAACTCTTTAATTAGTGTCACTAAATAACTTGTGAGACCATGTACACTTGCTTGTGCTAGGGAGCAACAAGTTTTTGGCGTCGTTGCCGGTGATTTGAAACGAATTTGTTGATTATCGAAGTTATCTTGTTTTGTGGTGATCACTACACTTGATCTTAGGGGTGTTTTTGTGTAGGAAAGCGAGCTCTAAGCTGGAAGATCAAGACTCTTGGTTTCGTCAATCTAAGAGAAGAGCAAGAGTTTTGTTTGAAACACCGCCAGTTGAATTAGTTGATCTGGAGGATCAAGAGGATAACAAGGTGGAGATTGATCCTGTTGCAGAGAACATTGCAAACAACAACTCACCCGCACTAGTAGCACCTGCTGATGCACCACCAACACCGAGGGCAATAAGGGACGTAGCAATCCCAAGAACCACAAATGTCGCTAGTTGTTTTGTCAAGCTTAAGCCTGGTAGCCGGTGGGATCTCAAACAAAACATGGTCTAGTTACTACACTCTACTAGGTAGTTCACCGGGCTTCCTCATGAAGATTCGAAAGTCCATCTTCAGAATTTTCTTGAGAAAACTGATACTTTCATCCCTACGGGAGTGAATTATGACTACGTGAGGATGACATTGTTCTCCTTTTCACTGTTGGGGGAAGCCCGAAGGTGGTTACAAATTGAGCCACCAAACACTATAGCATCCTGGGATGATTTAGCCCGCAAGTTTTTCACCAGATTCTTCTCATCGGGCAAGACAGCTAAGCTAAGAGATGAAATCCTGAGCTTCAAGCAGAGAGCTGGGAAGAATCTATATCAGGCGTGGGACAGGTTCAAAACTTTGGTTATCAATTGTCCACACCATTGCCAAGCTAACGAGGTATTGGTCCACACCTTCATTGAAGGGTTGGAACCCAATACCAACATTCTTCTTGATTCAGCTGTAGCAGGTCAAGCGTTGGATAAGACATATGATGAATTATATGCTCTTCTAAACAGAATTGCTCAGGGAAACTCAAAATGGAATGGAGGATCCAGCAGACCAACAGTGCAGAAACTGGCTAAGGTCTTAGAAATTGATGCAATAACCAGCTTGCAGGCCCAAATGGCAATAATGTAGGACATGATGACCACGGACTTCAATAACTTGGCTTGGGTCTGAAATAGCAAGTGCCATTGGCAGCAGATCAACAACAAGCCCCTGTTAATATGGTACAAGAGCAACAACCGAGTTGGTGTGATGTTGTGGAGGAGGAGATCACATGACTGAATCTTGTGGATCTAATCCCGAAGCAGTGAACTTTGTGGGTAATGCTAACCGAGGGAGATATCAAGGATTTGAGAACACTTATAATCCGAATTGGAGGAACCACCCAAACTTCTCATGGGGTGGCAATCAGCAGAGTAATGGGCCACCGCAGCAAAGACCACAGGATGGAAATTCATATCAGAATCAGTCAGCCCAGCAGCCTGTAAGTCAGGCCAATCCAAACACTATGACTGATAGTGAGGTGTTGAGGCAGATCTTGGCAAATCAGAACATGCAAGAAGAGGAAATTCGGAGGAACAAGCACGATCTGCAGAACTTAGAAAAATAGTTGGGATAGTTGGCCTCCTCAATAAATTCCAAGCCTCAAAGAGGCTTACCAGGCAACACTGATTCCAATCGAAAACAGGTGAATATAGTCAACACAAAGAGTGGGAGGCCTTTAATAGAATTGATACCCAAGAAGAAGAATGGGGAGGATCAGAATGCTACATAGAACAATAAGGCTAGAAATCCCAGCCCAAGTACTGATAAGGCCACCAAGTATGAAAACCTCCTCCTCCATTCCCACAGAAACTTAAGAAGAAAAAAGAGGATGATTTCTTTCAGAAATTTATCGACCTACTAAAACAGGTATAAATTAACTTACCATTGATTGATGTTTTGTAGGGGATCCCAAAATATGCTAAATATGTCAAGGACATTATTGCTAACAAGACTAAGTGAACAGAGTATGAGACTGTGGCACTGACAGAGGCCTGCAGCTCCAAGATTCTCAACAGATCACACTTGCCAGCAAAATTAAAAGATCTAGGAAGTTTTACTATGCAAGTAACTATCGAGAGTCTTCTTAATGCTAGGGGCTTATGTAATCTTGGGGCTAGCATAAACCTTATGCCCACTTCTCTGTTCTTAAATCTGGGGCTCGAAAGGCCGAAGCCCACAAAGATGTGTTACAGCTGGTAGATCGGTCATTGGCGAGGCCAGATAGAGTGATGGAGGACGTCTTAGTCCAAGTAGGGTCCCTCATTTTCCCTGTGGACTTTGTCATCGTAGATTTTGAGCTGGAACCTGAGGTCCCATTCATAATTGGGAGCCCATTCCTAGCCACAGAAGGGGCATTAATCAATGTTGCAGCAGAGAGGCTCACCATGCAAGCCCATGATAAGGTAGAAGTGTTTGATGTGTACAAGGCGATGAAGCTACCAGCTGCATTATAAAGATTTGACAGCTATCATGGTGATAGACACTGCAGTTGTTATGAGTCAGGTTGAGATTGAAGATCCACTAGCCAGAGTGTTGTTGAATCAAGGGCTAGTGGATGATGCTGAAGCTCGAGAAATTGAAAGTGTGCTAAATACTCACAATGTGAATATGCTGAAAAAGATGAACGAACCTTTGAACAGGGTGTTGGGACCACCTCCCAAACCCTTAGTGGAAGAAGCTCCTCAATTGGAATTAAAGCAGCTACCCTCCCATCTCAAGTATGAGTTTCTTGGGGAAAATAATACATTACCTGTAATCTTGTCTGCTTCCTTGACTGCAGCCCAGGTAGAAGCGGCTGTTGCGGTGCTAAAGAACCGAAAGACAACAATAGGGTGGCAGATGTATGCAAAATCCAATGTGTTGTTTATAAAAAATCCTTCAAGATGGACCTTTGAATCATCCAATTTAGACTTGAAATGGTAGAGGAATTGCGTCTTAAAATCATTTAAATGAATTGCCTGCTACTTGAAAATAGAATATATACAAGCCATAAAAGAGACCTTTGTGATCTCGATGAACAGTAAGTACCTCGTGGTCGCGGAGTACAGATGCCGACACTTCCACAACGTAGGTAATCCCTCTACGATCGCGGAGCATAAAGATCACAGACCTCCGGGATCACGTGATCCCTCTACATATGCAGAGAACAAAAAGGTCTAACCTCTACAAATGCAACCTGGGGCCCGTGATCACGGAGAATAATTTCACTTGCATCACATATTAGCTGAAATGCTTATATTCGCCAAGTTTGAAATTTTTGACGAGGTGCTCGAGATTCATTCAGAATCTCATATACGCAAACGGATTATGCAAGCTCCTATCAAATTTGACGTTCCGAACTCAATGATATAGTTGAAATTTTCATACGAGATCATTATGACTAAATGTTGGTCTCACTCCCATGACCATTTTTACCCAAATCGAGGGGCTCGTGATGAGTCTGGATGCCTCGAAAGTCAAACAAAAGATCGTTCTAGACTAAACTCAATGTTCCAAAGCTGATCGCACTGTCAAAATTTCCATCCAAGTGTATTTTTAAGAATGTTGATCAAAGTCAACTCTAGGTCAAATTTCAACAACCAAAATACTAAATGGCCTAAACTTGCACCAAACGCCTCAATGCTCAAGCTGACCTTACTTCTAGTCTAATTTGACCATTTTGGAGTTGATGGAACTGTTAGAATTCTGTTCTGAGACCATCTTCTTAGAGTTATGATCAGAGTAATGGGCCACCGCAGCAAAGACCACAGGATGGAAATTCATATCAGAATGAGACCATCTTCTTAGAGTTATGATCGAAGCCAATTGTTCAAACTCCAAGAGCTCCAAAACACAAAAATTGGCACAAAATCTAAATGAACAACCAGACAACCAAACTATCAGTGTCAGCTAGTCATAAATGACCTAGGGTCGCTACAGATCAAAGCTCTAAACGCTGAAAAGAACGAGGAGCAAAGAAATTAAAATGCCATGGAGTCATTGCACATGCCGCAAACAAATGCACATCCAAAGTAATTAATTGCAGTATACTCTTTCCAGCTGACATTTTCAGTTACCATGAATTTCATTCTCTTATAGGATCAAATTCCATACTAGATTCTTTTTGTCAAATCATCAAAATTACAGAATAACACAACAAATGTTTCCGAGATAAAGATTGTCTCGAGAGCACTTGTATATGATTTAAAGAGTACTTATATATGATTTAAAGAGGTTCCAATGTAGCTAATATATCAAGAGGTTTTATGACTGATACGTGTTTCAAATGTATCTACTATTCCGACAAGATGATATACATGCGTGTATGTGTGCATGCACATACAAATATACATTATACATATCTAAATATATATATACATATATATATTTATTTATTAAAAAAATGTTGCAATTATGTCGGCCAGTTTTACAATTGTGGGAAATAAAAATGAAGTCACAAAGAATTAATAAACGTCATCTCTATGGAAGACATAAAAGCAAACCAGAGCTATAAAATTTCAATTTCAAGTGGCAGATGATCTTGTCTTATTTGTCTTCTAATGAATATAGTCAATCTTGTGATAAGAGCATGCACAATTTTGAGCACCAATATCATCTCCAACACAAGGAGGCTTTACTTTTCCATCTTGGTACCATAGTTTTCTTTGTTGCACTAATTCACTGATGAAATTGTCGAGCATTTCTCGTGTGATGCCTGGCATAACGATGACATGCGCCATATCTTTGACGCAAGAAAGTTGCCAACGACGGACAAATTCATGATCACGAGGCCTTTCAAGTACAACTATGATGCTAAGCTCATTTAGCATGACACTTATTCCTGCTTGTTGAAGACGATCTTTCAAATATTTGGCATTGTCAAGACATTTTTTGACATCCTTTTGTAGGCCAATTTGACCTTTTGCACTCAAGCTATACCATAAGAATATTGGAGTTAAACCATTACGACTGCCAGAAATAGTGGCGTCTACAGAAGCAATGTACTCTACATTTCTTGAGAGATTATTGATGTAGGCTTTTCTTGTTATTTGGACGCCACAAGGCATCGGACATCCTAAAAACTTGTGACCAGAAATTGTGACACTTCCAATTGGCTTCTTGAAACTAATCATCTGGACAATTTGCACAAAAGAATAATTAGAATAATGTCGTTCTCAAAATTAGCCAGCAAGAGTTTGTTAGAAGTAAGAAATGATACTCACATTGTTCATAAAAGGGACCATAAGACCACATAGTGCAGCATCACAGTGGATGTAAAACATATCTTGTGAATAGCCACAATCTTTGAGTGTTTCAAGAATAATATCAAGGTCATCAATAGCTCCTTTGAAGGTTGTTCCAATTGTGACATTTATAATAGCTGGTTTGCCCTTATTTTGGAGCAACTTAGCTCTTAAATCTGAATAATCCATCTCCCCATTTGTGGATGTGTTGATTGTTTCGGAATCCATTCTGTACATTCTTGCAGCTTTGAAGACTGAATAATGAGAGTCTTTTGACGCATATAATATTCCGTCAGGAAGTATCGAAATCGACAGTGTTCTGAAGGAAAGGGTCACCACAATTGTTTAAATGGAACTGCAAAAGTGGTGCTAAAGTTGCATAGTGATCATAGCATAGGTTCACAGGGTAACCTGAGAAAACAAAAATGATTAAGATACCAGGATTATGTGGGCATGAAAGAGTGAAGGTAATAATGATGATTACCTAAATGAAAATTGACTCGTTGGCTAAGTGTATCCAAATAATTGACCAAGATAGTGTCCAATGAGGGGCCATCATTCCTCAAGGTAGGCTCCATGACCTCAAGTTGCAAGTTCTTCCTTGGACCTGCACCTGCTGGTGCCAACTTCTGTTTCTTGTTGTCTCCATTCAGAAACAAACTTCGCCGCGCTAAACTTCTAGGTGTTATAGCAGATGGTTCAAAGTCCTGTCAAGTATCATAATCCATTTTAAGATATAATTAAGTAAATAAAGATATTCAGTCTTCTTACATATTCAACAACTTCGATTCTCGTATTTAACCGTTTCTATGATGTTTTAAACGGTACTGGATAGCACATTTCTTGCAAAAAAATTAGCTTTTTCAAATGAAAAAAATTGTGAGTTGTTTAATTTGTGCATGTAAGATGAAGAACACGTACCATTTCAAGTGAGAGGCTACCCATTCTTCTGAAACACAACTATGTAGTAAGTGTTTTGTTAGCTTAGAATGGAAAACCAATTTCTGTCTGAATTTTGTTCATATGTCTTGAGTACTTATATATATAGGCTATAGCTCTAAAAAAATCAAATGTTCATGCACTAACCACCCTTTTCCTCTCATTTTCCTGTTAGTTTCTTCATATATCCCACTTGTCTTTTTAGTATATTTCTATATGTAGTCTTGACCCCGTGTTAGAAAATGACCGCCACACATTTTTCCATTATCAATGGGTAGGTAAGGTCAATGACAAATTTAATCAAAATAAACATGCTAATATTGGTGCCAAAACTCAAGCGTGTAAGAATTTAGTTCTTTTGACTCTAGACTTATTCTGATTCTGGTAATTATTGTCTAAATACAACCAATGGAATGTTAATTTTGTATCTGCATGCCTCCCAAGAAAAAATAATGATTATATTAGGCATACAGACGTGGGTTATACGAAGGTTCAATAGATTTAATTGTTTCTAACTTTCCATCTATATATATGAAACAGGGTGCATGCAGTCAATATTTTCATTACCTAAGGGAAGTCGTAGTACGTCTATTATATTTCATCGTTAATATTTTGTTATTATTGAATTAAATTTGAGTATGTTTACCTATAAAATAATCACGGGGAAAGTAGATGTAATTGAATTCCCATATAAGTTAGGTTGAAAATTAGTGCAAACACTTTCTGACCAAATACTATTTGCAAATTGGAATATCCCTTTCACTGGGAGGCTACTGGCTGGATTCCTTTTTTTTTTTTGTTATTTTTCCAAAAATACCAAAGAATGCAACAGCTCCATATGTCAATAATAAGAAAAAAGAAAACCAAACAACTTAGTAAGTAGTTAACTAAAGGTTGAGAAGTGGTCAGCGGAGAGAAACACAAGTACAACCTTTGAATTGGTCTTTTTGACTCTGTTCACATTATTAATGGTTCAAAAATACTAGTGTTTTACTAATAGTATTTTCTGTCACAACTTACTGTTCAAAAATACGCAACGGTCGCGTGAAGCTTGGAATGGAAATATTTCAGTTTATTTTTATTAATAGTAATGGACAATTTTCTTATTTGTCGACCTATTCAAATTTTGGAATCAACCCTATCATTAATGTTGGTGTCTTTGTTTTCAAAGTGGAAAAAGCATCCTCATACACATTAAAATAATCAATCATTTTCTTGTCGATTCACTTTTCTATACAATATACTTATAAGGTGAAACGTTACAAATAATTCCAAAAGGTGTTTGAATTTATTTTGAGTAATTCAAAATTTAATGTGTTCATATATTATTGGGTTAAGTGTATGATAAAAAATTCAAAATGAACTTCAACCAGTACAAATTGTGTACAATGAAAGATAACCAAAATGAAGACTGATTGTGCGTGTACATAATAAGTAAAATTATTCAGTAAATCAGTCTTTTTTCTTATATCTTACTTATCTTTTCCTAATTTCCTTCCAACGAAACTGAACCTTTTTAACTACCAAATAATCTTACTTTATGGTCTACATATCTAATTCATTGACATCATACTGTTTGCGTTTGTATCATCAACCTAATTTTCAATATATAATAAATTCACTACTAAAAATGTTATTATTTTCCATTGAAATTTCACATTAAAAAATGTCAACTAGCTATTCTCATAGATATTTAAATTGATGAGAAAAGAAAATATACTAATACAATAATGCTTTCATATTGAAATAAAAATTAATAAGCTTCTCCTTATTTTAGTGATAGACAACTTTCTCCTTATTATTATTTTTTTTAAACTAATATTTCATTAACCACCAAATTAAGCTTTACAACCTTATTATTTTTCCATTGAGCTGATGGATGGAAAATGAATAAAAAAATTATGTTTTATAATATAAAATTTTCACTAATTCAGGATGAAAAACTTTTATTTCTAGGAATCATTACACGTATCCACCTGATGCAAAATTAAACTATTACCTTTTGATAATCATATTTTTAGGCTGTAAACCTTATCCCATGTGACATTTATTTTCTTAAAAAAATGAAATTACAAAGATTCAATCCACTAAAGCTCTCCTTTAGTTAAATTTAAAATTTAAATTCTTTTAATGAAGATATGATCTTTCAGTATTTATCGCACAAGTCACCTTTTTATTATCAAATATAATTTATTTTCTTCCCTTACAATTTGCTAAGTTTAACGTTCACCTACCTCCAATTTGATGTCCTCTTCTCCACCATAGGAAATGGATTTTTTTTTCTTGAACCATTGAAAAGATTTAAATATATCATATGTTATAATATTCGAACAAAATATCCCCCAATATAACCTAAAATCCAATTTAAATATTCAATAATATCCCTCCACTAATGATTGTTGCGCGTGAAAAAAAGTTCTCATAATTTTTCTATATAAATTATTATGGTGGAACCACAGTGAGTTATAATTCTGACTCTAATTTTTTATTTTATTTTTATTGAAAAAAATTATTAAATATATACATAATAGTAATTAATATGTCCAGAATTAGATGGAGAGATAGCGTACCCACTGTATTTTTAGGCAAAGAAAGGTATTGCATTGTTCTAATAAGTCAAAAAACTCGACTTTTAGTGAAATGAAAGTTTACAAGTTCGACTTTGCGATTGCACAAAAAATCAAAGCAAAACAAATAAAATGATTTGTCTTTGAATTGCGTTCATAACTCCTTGACCAATCTTTTGGTTTCTCCAAATGAATTAAGATTTTTTTGGTTTTTTGGTTACTCATTCTAATAAATTACTTTCTGAAAATAAAAAACGAGTGTATTAAAGATATAATAAGAAAATAAAAATATAGTTTCTGATTGCTTAAAATTTTAAATGAAATAATCAGTCATGTTTATGTTGTTGAAAATATAATTAAACTTGATTTGTAATAATTTGGGCTTAAGAAA
>DF360059.1:28698-61126 GCA_000787875.1 Solanum virginianum | reverse complement strand
AAACCTGGGAAAGAAAATCTTTTGAAGAATTTGAAAGATTCTTGAAACCCTTGCTTGACTCTCCTCTTCTTGTCTCTAGAATTTGCGTAAAATCTTTGAAAATAATGGGTCTAACCCCTTTTTTGTACGAATATATGTTTAAAACCGTGTGGGGGATATAAAAATATGTCGGAAAGTTCAAAATTGCCCTTCCCGAATTAAAAAAAATCGGATTCCTAGTGTATTTTTACACTTTTTTGCATTTTTCGGCTTCCTTCAAAATTTTCAAAAAAAGTATAAGTGTGGTTCCTCTCCGCGTCACAGAAGGGGCGCGAAAACCTCACTGTTTTAGGCCCTCTTGAAAAATTACACTTCGCGTTTTTGCGCGATAAGGCCAGTTGAAACCATTTTCCGACTCAATTTTTTGCACTGATCACAAATCCAGTCTCAGATTTTTCATCAGAGCTTGGGAAGATACGTTGTGTGTACGACCAAGTTTAGGGGTGTTTTAGTAATTTCACGGAGTGTTACATTGAATAAATCATGCTTAATTGAGAAGAAGCATACCAATAGAAGTCAAAATTAAAAGAACTCACTTTGACCTTCACGATCACAAGATGAAATTAAGGAAAATTTGCATATAAAACCTTAATATAACCTAATTTATATGAAATCATAAATAATTCATGAAAATAACATCAATTTGAAACATAATTGAAAATACCCATCATCTATGTCATGAACCCTAGAAAGAATTTTAGGAAATCAATGAAAAACTCATCAAATTCATGCAATAATTATCAATAGATATTAAAATAAGTTCATAATCATAATTCATAAAATTCAGTAGGAATTAGAACGACCCCCAAAAAAAATCGCACTGGAAATTGGATGAAAAAGTTGAAAATTATTTGGACCCCGTGGGTGAAAGAAACCTATGGATGAACACTCGCATACTCTACATAAGAAGTTAGAAGAAACTTAAAGAAATCCTTGAATTTTGATGGAGAACTTAGAGAATTGCTTGTTTGTCTTTGCTAGAAATTTGAGAGCTTTTGTATTTGTAATTGGTGAATAGTGAAAGGATGTTAATAGGATAGGATTTGGTCCAAAATACATCCAAGTTCATTAATTAATAGGTAGGGAAAAGTCGAAAGTGTCTCTACTTAAAAATTGAAATCGAACGAACTTGGTGCCCAAGTCTGTGACGTAAACTGGGTTCAAGATAGGTTATTTTTGTGTGAAGTTCAATTCTGGCTAATTTTAGCTAGGAAAAATTTTGAACTGTCCTGGAACAAGTTCGCGACGCAGACTTGTTGCGAACTCTTCTAGATAAGAATTTTTGAATATTTTATTATCAAAATACTTGTTCTAAAAATACATCGAGGTCATTTTCACAATGATTTACCTTATTATATCATGTTTCGACCTTCAAACGCTCAAAATATTATAACTAATAAACCAGCGCACATGTAATTTTGAGAGTGAAAGAGGAAAGACTAATGTCTGCTTTAGGTAGTAATATCCATTGTTATGTGTATTAACAATGTGAATTAATTTCTGGACAATTGTAAGAAAAGAAAAGAAGCATTAACAGATGGATGGTGCTAGATTGATTTGTGGAGTTTTGATATTTGTAATGAAGGAAAAATGGGTGAAAAGACTTTTGGTGTTTGAAGGGAAGATGAAAATATAAAATAAAGGGTAAAAAATAATGAAAAAAAGAAAATTCACGTGTCAAATGTGTGACCGTCACCCAACAATATAAATGTGATTATGGCTTTTTGAGAGTGTAATAATTTTAGTTTTAAATAGTTTACGGGCAGATAGGACCCTTGTGAAGTTAAATATGTACTTGAAAAATCTGATAATAAATCAGAAAGAACATTTGGTTATTTTGTCATTCACATATGAACAAAAGAGAAATCTTTTTTGTCCTCTCTCCCCTTACCACCCTTTCCTTTTGCATTGTGTCGTAACTAGATATAAGATTTGATCTCCTCTTATATTTTCTTGCTTAAATAATAATACAAAATATCATGTTCAAGATCCTCCTATATATTTTAGGGAAAATTACATATATATGTAAAAAAAGTAAAAAGTTTATAAAAAAAATAGCCATGTTTTATTTACATAAAAAAATAGTTTAAAATCAGTCAAACTATACATGACTATATAATATAGTTTGTCAAAGTTATAAAAAGTATACACTACTATACAATGTATATACTTATACATGAGCTATACACCAGATATACATTATGATACACAAATATACACTAACTATATATGTCTATATAATGAGGACTATTTTTTTATTTTTTATTTTTTTAAAATTTTTTAAGTTTAACGTCATTGAGTGCAATTTGCTCTACATATTTGGACTGTATTTCCGAGGTGGCAAATTAGAGAGTGTGCATGAAAGGGAGCAAGCACGTGTGGATTGTGAAAACCATGAGTTTGCCTCATGTCAACAATTTGGGGACTTCAGCAATTCGTCGTCTCATCTTTTCACTAATGTGCTATTTCCCTTTGCCATCATTTTGCAAAAGCAAATCTCCAATTTAAGTAAAAAGATTCAAAGTATAATATATAAAGGTACCCGTTTAACTTCGGTTTAGTTGGCATTTATGCTTTTTAATTTTGGATATTTGATATTTAAATTCGCATTATACATTTTATTTTACATATATTATGCTATTGTAGGACAGATGTGCTTATTTATTCAGCTTTATAAAGATTTAGTGTATACTTATGCACACCTGAAGTTCGAGGGCATAGATGTTGATCTATTGAAGTCGGGTACTAATAAAGATGACAGCTCTCTAGGGAACTAGTGGGTCGATATTTCCTGTGAATGCCACTTTCAATGCTATAAATACTAGGATAAGATGGGAGCTAGCTAGTATCATCCCTCGTCACTAACAGCTAGGGTTTAATTTCCAAAATTCTGACACTCCTTTGAAGCTTTTGTTTTTAAGAAAATGGTGATTGTGAGTGAAAACACATTTCTTTTTCATCCCTTCAGGATAGAAACAAAGTCTGTAATTAGCTTCTGTTTGAATAGAGAGTTTGAGAATGATGATGACGACGACGACGGCGACGGAGCAAAAGTAGCACCAGCAGCATAGTTATATTAGATGTGTTTTCTCTTGAAAACATGAGAAATTGTTGTTTTCTCCTTGAGATAAATTGGTCTATGAGGAGGAGGGAATTTTGTCTACTTTCTTATTTCACTCCTTCAAATATACCATCAACTTTCTAATCCATCCTACACTTGTTTTAGTAGCCAAAAAAAAAGTCTCATTTGTTATCTTCTTTTTTTCACTTTATATTTGCATATAAGCACTTTTTTTTTAATTTGAACTAATAATATATTTATAATTAAAAAGATGTCATGTCAAATTTGAACCATTTTTCTATTACACATCATCCTTATTTATATGTTCCAAGAAATAGGGAACTTCAAACATTAAATTCACTCATATTTCAGAAAGGAAGCTACATTTGTGGACTGCTTTAGATTCTCCTATTTTTGTTTCCTTCTTACATATCCATTTGGGAAAATCCGAAAACCAAAAAAACAAAACAAGTATTAAAGAGTAAATGAATCTATGTGAAGATGTAATTTTCGAGATTTTGACAAGATTGCCTGTAAGTTGTTTGATTAGATTCAAGTGTGTTTGCAGATTGTGGTATCATCTCATCAAGAATCCTAATTTCATCTCAAAGCATTTGCATAACTTAAGTAACAGAAAAGACCATCTCCGTTTGGTAATTAGTCGCCGCGGAAATATTACAAACAAAAGGATCCTGTCAATGTCACAAAATGACACATTTGATGTTTTCATCAATCAAGATTTTCCAGGATACTTCAATGACAAATTTGGTCATGTTAGACTTATAGGTCCATGTAATGGGATTGTTTGTTTATGTGGTTATCCAGATAATATTGTTCTATGGAATCCTTCACTTAGAGACTCCAAAATATTGCCACAATCACAAATTGAACGTGTCGTTGGATCAACAGTACGTGGGAGTGATTTTGGATTAGGGTTTGATTCGAAGAAAAATGATTGTATGGTAATGCAAATTTTGTTTTGTCTGTCGATTAATCGTGCTTTTGTTTATCAAGTTGAGATATACTCTTTGAATACGAATTCCTGGAGAAAGTATAAAGGGATTGTGCCAGCTAAAATAAAGTATGGTAATACCTCATGGAGTATGGTGTACAAAAATGAGATTTTTTGTTGGTTAGCTCAAGATGTTGATAATCATGAAGTGATACTTTCATTTAACATGAGTGAAGGGATTTTTCAAAATACAACATTGCCATCAAATATTGGAATGAGGAGTGTTTGGGTGATTGCACCATTTAAAGAATCAATTTCACTTGTTGTTTATTGTTTAAAAGAAGTGGATAAGTATTATGATATATGGGTCATCAGTGAATTGGGAGTTGATAAATGTTGGACTAAATACCAAAGAATTGGTCCTGTTTCTAGGGTGGAAAGGCCTTTAGGGTTTTGGAAAAATGGTGAGCTCATTTTGGAAAACAGCTCTGGTCAATTGGTGATTTATGATCCTTCAAATCAACAAGTGAAGACACTTGGATTTTATGGGAAAAGAGGCAGGCTGGAAATTGTTGTTTATAAGGACAGTTTAGTTTCACTCCATTAATCTGTGGACATATCGCTTCTATGTGAATACTACATTTAGGATCTACATATATCAATGAGTTGTCTCAATTTATCTATTATACTTTACAAGTTTTTTGGTGTCTCTATATATAATTCAGAGTCAAAAACAATTGTGTATGTTGCATTGCTTTATGAACCCATGAAGTTGATATGAGACTAACAATTTGCAAATGGAGGCAAAATGTTTTGATCCCTTATAGCTTTGTATGTGGGACTTTAGATTTGGCAACGTACTGCAAAATACGTTTCAGGAAACTTATTTTTATTTTTTTCCATTAAATGAAGCAACTTACATCAATAAAAGATCGCTTGGTAGAGTGTATAAGAATAATGCTAAATAAAATATATCAATAATGCTTGCATTAGTAATGCATGTATTAGTTATGCTTGTAGCAATTACAAATAGAATATTTTTATGCTTTGCTTGGTTTGATGCATCAAAAATAGTATGCATTGCATCAAAAAAATTATTTACAAAAATACCCTCCACATTTATGGTGGAAAAAATGTAAAAAGGTTTTCGAGTGACAAGTGAGTCTTTAACCATGCTAATGCATGCATTAAACTATTGCATTACTGACACCTAAAAATCTATGGTATCAGTAATGCACTCCTTAATACACAATGGAGTGTATAACTAATAGGAGTGCATTACTGATACTTGCATTAGGTTTACATAGCATGTCAAAGTGTACCAAACAAGTTATTACTAATACAAAGAGTTAATGCATGCATTATTTTCCCCAATACACTCTACCAAACGACCCTAAGTTTAGTACATAGAGAATGGGAAAATTAGTCGAACTGTACCTGCTCATAAGGTTCCGTCCTGAGCTTCTGTCGTTGGCCTTGACGGCCAAATATGAGATAGGTTGCAGCTACAGTCAGAACAGAACCTGGAAATTTTCCTAATGTTGACCCCACGGAGAGATAGCAGAGACGGCCGAAACGTGAATAAGTAGTAGATACTTCGGCCATATTGGTAAACTAGTTGATCAAAAGGTATATTTAGGTAAATTCCCTGATATGATGACTTATCCTGCAACTGCTTAGCAAATTTAAATAAAGCATGTTAAGCTGCATAGTTCCAAAAAAGAGAATATTTGGACCAACTATTTCAGCAGTTCTTTGTTCTATTTATGAACAGTCAAATGCTCGGACTATAGTCGAGAGAGCCTTCAAGACATTCAGATGTTGTATCATACAACAAAAACTACAGCATTCATCTATCTTCCCTTTGATGTAGCAAACCCCATTTTGATTCCCTACAGCATACATACAACGCCCCTATATGTTTACTTTACCTTCTTGGAGTAACAAAAAAGGGAAGATTCATGCTGTTGCTTCTGTAGAAAATAAAACCTCTGTTAATGTGTGGATAAATCTGTCTATTAATGTCCATGTCCACGCTTCCGCTTAGAATGACCTCTTTGAACAGTTACTCCCTGTACATATGGGGACTCTTTGAGATACAGAGCTTTGAACAAGTTGAACCAAAAACAAAACAAGTATTTTGGACATGATAATTTGATGATTGATTCCAGTTGTCTTACCTTTGATATATGAATGCCGCCTCTTTGATGATGCATATTGGGGTGCTGATGCCGGCCATGGTACCCAAATGAATTGGGAGGAATGTTGGGATTCATATCCATTCCGTTATTCCACCCAGGATCAGACTGACCAATCTCAGTAGCACTAACCATTGTAGTAAGCGAGTCCACAGGTTCCAGAGGCAATGAGATCCCTGACATCCCATTGTACGACAAGATGCAAGCCATTGCATTTACAGAGGCTGCAAGAACCTCAGGAAGAACTTTTCCAGGATGTGTGACCTGTAATGACATTCACTTACACATTAGACCAACCAAAAGCCACATATGTCCACACTATCTTTGACATAGCAACAGCGCTATGATACCCTAATTACTTTGCATTGTTTTTCTTTCTTTCTTTCTTCTCCCTTTGCTTGGGGGTGGAGGGGAGGCGTAGGGAAGGTTCTCTCTTTAAAAAAATGCAGAACAGAAAAAATTACCTTGAATAAAATTGCTGCAGTTAATCTCTCCCTCAAGCAGTAAATTTGAGCAACATCAAGAGCTGTTGACTCAATAGGAATCCATCTATCGACAATGACCTTTACTGTATTATCAGGAGAAGACATAATTTTCTCTCCTTGATGGGCTTCTGACAGATCTGCTTTAATATTATCTTCCTCACCATTGTCCTCATCAGCATCTTCGTAATCACTTTCATCATCATCATCATCATCGTCGTCATCATCTGTAGGAGCCACTGCAATCTCTGTTGCCAGCAACAACAGTGGGAGTGGCCCAATGACACTACAATTCCTTATATGCAGACCTCCATCACCACGAGTTATCTCATCATATACGATTAATGGCTGTTCATAAAATTTTTGGAATGAAAGCTTGAAGTTAGTAGAATGAGGGCTTAATCGAACTTTATCACCACCTGCAGTCTCTATGACAGCCCTCTTGCCACCTTTCAGAGGTGGGAGGAGTCTTCCAACCATAGGGTACAAACCAGCAACAAGTACAGCATGTAGTATGCCTGGATCCTGTGTGTTAAGGTTACAGGAAGATCCATCTGCTGGAATAAACCCATTCCTCAATAGTTCAGATTGAAGTTGTTTACGCATTCCTGATAGCATATGCATAGTGCTTGAAGAAACAAAGTACATAGAACAAAACCTCGATTCTTGACCATTTTCTTTTGCACTTCTCCAGCCCTCAAACGCAGCCACAACTGCTAATTGATCACTTCTTCCACCATACCATGAGGCTAACTCAGCTTTTGCAGCTGCAGCTCTCTTCTTCTCATTTGGCAACATGGGTAGGGTAAATGGATCTCTATAGTCAGAAGCGCAAGCCAAAGTCAATGCTGGGTCAAGGCAGTTCAATAAGATGGAAATTAAAAGCATCTTGCTTGTAAGTGGATGAACTGGTAAAGATCCTAGCCTTTCTCCAAGCTCTGTAAGTTTCTCATCAAATGATAACGCCCCAATATCTTGAAGAACAATGATTGCATTACGTATGGTCTCGTAAATTGGAGGGTCAAGTGTCTTCTGCAGGAATTCTTCTATCTTGTAATCAGCGTTAAGAAGCTTGACCTGCCAAAGAATAGGTATTCAAACTACTTTACAGCAAGCTCCATTGTTAAATAATTTACATTCACTGTAAGAAGATTTGGTTAACAAAACTAGAATAATTTTCAAAAGCCTACTGATTTCTTTTTATTTGAGTTTCTTCACCTCCTTCCGTCCCTAGCTAATGTTTTCAACTACCACCAAAAAGCTTAATATATTTCACCTAATCATCTTCTTTATTTAAACTGGTAAAAGTTATTTCACCAAATCATCACGCAAAGTATTTCCAGTTTAAAAATCAATACTCCCAAATGATAAGGAAGAATAATGAAGCACCTGCAGACATAGTTCCTCTATAGGAATCCTCCTAATCTCAGGAACCTGGAAATCAGGCAATGAAGCTGCTCGAAGTTTTGAATAAAGATGATAACAAATCCCTGGCTGGCACCGCCCGGCACGCCCTTCCCTTTGCTTTGCACTAGCTTTTGAGATCCATGAAGATTGAAGAGTTGATACATTATTATAAGGGTCATAACTTTTTTCTTTCATTCGTCCACTATCTATTACATAAACAACATCATCAATGGTAATGGCAGTTTCAGCAATATTAGTTGAAAGAATGATTTTGCGGCAGCCTGGAGGAGGGCGTATAAAAATCTTCTTTTGCTCCACAGATGGAACCATAGAATGGAGAGGGATCACTGAAAACCTCGATGGATCATTGAAATAGTGGCTTGCTTTCAATCTCTCTCGTGTTCTGTTAATATCCTCCCAACCAGGAAGGAAAACAAGTATGGCCCCGTCCTCCGAATCTATGCATATTTTTCTTAATAGTTGCTCAATAAGGACATCATCAATCAGTTCAGGGTCAACTGTTGATAGGTATTTGTCAAGTAAATGTTGCTGCTCCTCACAGCTGGAAGATGATTTCTCCATGTGTTTCTTAATTATTTCAGCAGCCTCTGTCCGAGTCTCCTGCTCAGCACAATCTAGAGCAGTTTTCCCATCATTAGCACGTAAATGGCAGTCAGCACCAAAAGAAAGGAGCATGCAAATGTCACCAACGCAGCCTTTTCCAGCAAACACCATCAATGGGGTCACTCCACTCAAAGAATGCTGATAATTGAAGACTTTTGGTCCCCCATCAGAAGATATTAGATCTAAAAGGGGATCCAGATCATCATCTGAAAAAGCCACATTAATTGCTTCATCTAAGGCAACTTTGTACTCATCTGTTAATATTGATTCCTCAGACATGACACTGGTAGAGGAGGAGTCAAGGTGATTATTTTCACTTGACTTTACAATAGAAAGTACATCCTCAAGATAGAATGTTTTTACCTGACATAGGTGTAGAGGGGTGAATACTTCAAAAACTCACATCATAAATCAACAAAGAGATAAATTTGCATATAGGAACTAGGAGAAGGCTTTTACAGGATAAGTAAATCCAGGGACTCGGATAACTGGGCAGCCACCAAAGTATTTTGAAAAGCGTTCAGCATCCAGTGTGGCACTCATCAGAACCTGTTTGGAGGTTCATTCAATTGATTTTATCATAAAACCACATGCATATTACTGGAATTGCGACAAGAAAAGGAGGCACTGTTTTATTACAGTACAAAAGCAAAATGAATAGTCTTACCAAACGCAAATTTGGATACGAAGGAAGCAAGTCCCTGCAAGTAAACATTCACAGTGGTTTAAGAAATTAAGTAGTGACACCTTATATTTTCTTGAATGATAATGACAAGCTAACTTCTATAATCCAGACACAAGTAAGCTACAGAAATGAGGTTAATTGACTTGGCCAGTTGGCAAGCCAAAAATTAGCACATTATGACTCTAGCTCCTGTCAGAAAGATCATTCATGATGGGCGCACTTATAATCCACGTATCTATGTAACTAATTAAAAAAAGTAAAACCAACACACCTGAGAATTCGGAGTAGCGATCCCTCTCATGAATTTCGTCCTGTGAAATTTGAAGTTTGTAAGGCAGTAAAAAGCAAAAAAAGAAGCATGGCTGAAATGCATGTCAAATTAGAAAATATTAGCATCTCTACAAGCAGAAGTAACAAAGGATAACATGACAAATCAACTTTGAAAGCAACAAAATAAACAGCACACAGATTGAAGCCAGAATTGGGAGGAACAAACTTAAATCAAAGAGCCAAGTAAAAAAGTATATAAATGATAATAATTAAAATTATTGTTGCGGAGAATTGTTCTGAAGTAAAAAGAAGAAAGAGAAATATGAACATCATAACTTCATAGGGAATACACCAGAGACGGACAAAAAACGGACGGAAACAAAAATATTACTACCACAAATCTAGAACTTGCACTTGGATTATGGTTTTCAACATGTAATCTTGAGTAATATTCAGGATATGATTAATTCACAATGACATGTTGCAAAAGGAGAATTACATTATCTGACCATTTAGACTTTCTCTGAGAATCAAAGGCTCTGTTAGAAATTAAGCACTCAAGTAATTCATTAATGTCATTGATCTATAAATCTATCAATAATGAATCTAGAAAACTGTGGTTTCTCCCTCAAAATTATCTCAAAAAATACTGGAAATATTTGAGTCATAGTACCCTAAAAGAAAGTTATGTTTTTGGGGATAGAAACAAAGGAGGAGCCTCTTTTTTAGATTTTGCAAAAGCATTTGAGTTTGTGGCAGTTAACTTGAGTCTGAACAACGAGAAACACTAGCTGATCTTTCGTAGTTCGTTGGCTAAGACTCACATTGATCACTTACTCCTTGGGAGGGTCATAACGGACTTTGTAAGGATTGCGAGGTTACTCCAAGTGAGAATCTTACAGGAAGAGGAGGGTTGCATGCCACCAGCCAAGGATCAAATGGGATGGCTTGACTACTGTCAAAGCTTGAGAGATGGGAGAGTGTTGGGGGCTTGGGGGAGTAGTAGGGATGCAAACAGTATGTGGGATTAACAACTAGTTGCATCAAGGAAGCAGTGCGAGTGGTATTGAGGGTCTCAAGGGGTAACTTTGTAGGACATCAAGGGGATCGGTGGTGGAATGGAGAAGTCCAAGGGAGTGTGGAAGTAAAGAAGGTTGTTGATGCAAAGTTGGTCAAGAGAGAACGAGGAGGAAAGGCGGATGAACAGGGAAATATAAGATGGTGACGAAGGCAGCGAAGTTAACGGTGATGAACGCAAAAACAAAAGCTTTCAAACTTTTGTATGCGTAACTAGAGGACAAAGGCAGGAATAAGAATTTGAACAGGCTAGCCAAGGTGAGAGAGAATAAGGCTCGAGACCTAGACCAAGTGAAGTGCATCAATGGCGAGGAAGTCAACGTATTGATGGAAGAGGCACTCATTACATAGAGATGGTAAACATACTCCCATAAAATCTTGAATGAAAACGGGGGATAGGGACATTGTCCAGGGTGATTTAGAGCACATTGATAGTCGTCGGGATTTTGGGTTCTATAAGCATATAAAGGTTGAGGAGATTAACAGTGTTATTCGTAGGATGAGCAAAGGAAGAACAATCGCACTAGATGAGATCCCTGTAGAATTTTAGAAGAACACGAACAAGGAAGATTTGGAACGACTAACTGGGTTGTTTAATGTCATTGTTAAGATGATAAAAATGCATGAAGAATGAGGGTGGAGTACAATGATTACGTTGTACAAGAACAAAGGCGATGTTCAAAATTGCAACAACTACAAGGGGATCAAGTTTCTATGCTACATTATGAAAATTTAGGCGAAAGTGGTGCAAATGAGGGTGAGGAGGGGTGTATCTATTTCCGATAACCAATTCAGTTTCATGACAGGCCAATCTACTAAATAAGTCACTCGAACAATGACATTGGTGAAGTAGTATAGTGAGAATAAGAGGGACTTACATATGGTGTTCATTGTCCTAGAAAAAGCATATGATAAAGTCTTGATAGAAGTTCTGTTGACATGTTTGGAGGCTAGAGGTGCACCGATGGCATACAATTAAGTGATTAAGGACATGTACGCTCAAGCCAAGGCTCGAGTGAGGACAATGGGAGGAGATCAGAGCACTTTCCAGTCGTGATAAGGTTGCACCAAAGGTCATCTCTAAATGCATTTCTGTTTGCCTTGGTGACGGATGAATTGGCGTGATATATCCAAAGTGAAGCACCACAATATATTATTTTGCGATGACATAGTACTAATTGATAAAACTCGTGGCAGAGTCAATCTAGGCTAGAAGTTTGGAGAAGACCCTAAAATTTAAAGGGCTCAAATTGAGCAAGACCGAAATTGAATATTTGGGTAGCAAGTTTAGTGATGCAACTCATGAGGTTGGTGTGGAAGTGAATCTAGATACACAGTTCATCCCCCAAGAAAGGAAGTTCCAATTCTTGGGTTCCTTCTTTAAAAAAATGGGGAGATAGACAATAGTGTTACGTAGCATATAGGTGTAGGTTAGACAAAATAAAGGTTCGCCTCTGGAGTCTTGTGTAATAAGAATATACAGTAAAACTTAGAGGTAAGTTCTATAAAGTGGTGGTTAGACAGACTATGTCGTATGGGTCAAAGTACTAGTCAATCAAGAACTCTCATGTTCAGAAGATGAGAGTTAAAAAAATGAGAACGTTGACATGGATATGTCAGTATGCTAAAAAGAGATAAGATTAGGGTAATTATATCCGGAATAAGGTGGGAATAGCCTCTGCGGTAGACAAGATGGCGAAAGCCAAGCTGAGATAGTTCGGGCAAGTGAGGAGGAGATGCATACCGGCCCTAATGAAGAGGTGTGAGAGACTGGTCCAGGTGGATTTTAGGTGAGGTAGAGGTAGGCTAACAAAGTATTGGAGACAGGTGATTAAACGAAAAATATGGTGCATCTTCAACTTGCCGAGGATATGGAGGTCATAGATTAGAGTAAAGGGTTAGTTAGTAGTTGAGCATTGTCTCACTTTTCTACAAGATAGGATTGGTGGTAGTTTAGTCCACTATACCTATTTCTTGCCCTTCGTTTTCTATTACTATTGATTATTTCTTGTGCTTTGGTTACCGCATTATTTTGTTGTTGATGATGTTCTTTTTCATGAATATTATGTAATGCTTCAATATTATTTGTTATGTCTTCTTTTTTGAATATTATGTAATGCTTCTTTTTTGTATGTATTCTTTGATATGTGTTACTTGAGTCGGAGGTCTTTCATAGGCAGACTCTCTACCTCCAAGACAGGTTTAAGGTCTGCGTACACTCTACCATATCCAGACCCCACATATGGGATTATATTGGGTAAGTTGTGGTTTGTTTGTTTGTTATAAAGCTAAAAGATAATATAGTGAAAATGCATTGAAGTGCAAATCCATGACGTAGAGCAAAGAACTATGAAATATTTTGTAGAGGATCCCTTAATATTCAAAGATTGTTATGTTATCATCATCGGAACAGATAAACTTGTTGACTTTATACTTCACCTTGTTGACTTCACCTTGTTGACTTTACCAGGTGCAAGTATAGTAATTGTATTGAACTATTGACAGTTAAGCGCAAGGATTAAGCAAGTATGTAGATCCTGATCAAGTCCTAGATTTCTAAAAGGGAAGAAAAGGCAAAAGCCTCCAATGAGACCTGCAAACTCAAATTTACAACTCAAAATGGAATTCCAATATAATGATTAAAGGTCCATTTTTGTAATGTTGCATTTAGATCTTTGAAAAAGAAAAACTGCTAAGCATAATGATAACCAGCCTAAACGAGAAAGATCCACATGCTCCTCAAAAGATAGCAATAACTTTGACCTTGAATGCTTATACTGCATAAGATCGAATATAATTCCATTTTATTTATCAGCAAAACCCCTCCATAAATTAAAGAGCAACAAAGCTTATGTAGCATAGAAGCAGAAACAAGATTTTGCACCAATCAGCATCTAGTATAACCTAGATGCCAACTAGTACTTTGAGGACATGAACTCCAGATGGCCAATGAGCAAAGAGCCCCTCTCCTACATCTTAAAGATGTGAGTTCATTTAATCTTCACCTCATTCTTAACTGCAACTACACAGTAGAGATAAGAGAGGTAGTGGAGGATGCAGCGATTTCATAAAAGCAGTGGTTAAAGTATATGTTAGAGCAGTAATTAAAGTATAAAATGCTTCAGAGCACAGGTAAGAACATTAATTAAAGATTGAAATGATAAATACCACAATGATGTGGGTTATATCAGAAATGTCATCCTTGCCCATTTTCCCAGGAGCCTCCTTGTTGAAGCTGGAACTTCCGTTGGTAACCAGAACCCTCAGTAGAATGCCATTGGTACAAAACATAATTGATGACTGCCTCCCACCTCTGCTTTCCAGCCGTATCTGGAATTCACCACAACGCAGTAATTAAAGGCCGTAAATAAATTTATATACGAAGAATGGTGAAGAGGCAAGAAGTCTTTTCTCGATTGGGTTCTTTTTACCTCCGACTGGATTTCAAATGGATTGGGTAGGGTATCCATTTACAACATAAGGAAGGATTAGCAGTTTTTCCTATTTGATACTGGTAATCATCTTAATTTATCTATATGATTTAAACCTTACTTTATCAAAAAAAACATATTACATTTGATCCAGTTTGAGTTCGTCCTTTTTTGCACTTTATCATCTGACTCTTGTAGAAGTTCTTGATATGGATATCTTTGAAAGTCTGAACATGTTCTGAGCTACTGTTTTCAGCTTGATAGTGTGCAGAGACGCAGAGAGGTCTTGAAATGTATTTTTCGAGTAAGTAAAAGAAAGGAATAAAGAAATTTTTTGTACTGGGTGAAAATGCTTGGTCACAATAACAAAAGAATAAAATAAATATTGGTAAAGGGAAAGAGTACACATGTCATTCACAAAAGAAGATTGTCAAGCCCAATTTACTTATATCTTGGTCAAAGGAAAAAGTGATCCAGCAAAACTAAAAAAGAAATAGCTAAATCAGAAACAGTGTAGTACCTTGTAACCAACAGTATTCCCAACACTTTCGCCTCTTTCAGCAGAAATTCTCTCAGAAACTGCACATTGGACAAGCCATACTTAGAACAATTATGAACATCCACATTCCACATGACACATGAAAATAAATGAATCCTTCAAAAGGGCATAAGGTGCCAACCTGATATGGCCGAAATTCGTCTTGGCTGAGTACATACAATTTTACATGTCTCGCCTTTACCCCACATATGATCTAAAATAAATTGGGGGACCTGAATCATAGGGAGGAAATTTTATATCCAGTAATGCTACATATTCTTTGAAAAATTCTAAGGAAAACAGACTAAATAAAGGTTTGAAGTTATAACCTGTGTAGTTTTCCCGCATCCAGTTTCACCAGAGATCAAGACCACCTGCACATGGAAAATAGTCTAGACAAGATGAGAACTACCAAGCATCCAAACCCTGTAGCAGGCATTAAACCAAACTATGATAAAAACAGTGCCAATACGTTCTCTTTTTGAGGGCAAGAAGCACAGTATTGATGACTGAAAGCAAGACTTTATCTCATCCCAAAGGACCTTTCTCAGTTTAATAAAATGACGGCAGCATTAATTGATAGAGATTGGAGAAGCAAAAGTACAAAGGCATAGTCAGGTCATACTGTCTGATGTTATATACTCGCACCTGATTAGATTCTATAGTTGATGTAATAGCATCCTTGAAGGAAGCAATTGGAAGCTTAGACCTTTGTGCTGTAATCTGCACGTAAATAACCAACAAGCAATAATTAATTCTATTATTGTTCTCTTTTTTTCTGAAAGCATATTACAAAGCTAAGGTGCTACTGCTACAAACCTAAATCAAGAGCAACAGTATAGAATATTCGTCAATAGAAATTTGAAGAAAACCTGTCTCAGGTTTGGGGTCTTCTCTATTCTTGATGCAAATGACTCCACCCTTTTTGCAATTTCAGACATACTCATCACCGGTCTACAGAACATATCATCTTTCTTTCCTCGTAATTTATCAAATTTCTTACTGTGTTTCACAACTACTTGTTCACTTGTCTCCCCATCATCAGGTGGATATCGCATAAATAAATCCTGTAGAGCACAGTTTGCCACCTCCGAAAATTTAAAACAACTTAGCACATCCTTTCCTTTCAGTGTGTCCATGTTCTGTTTATTCTTGAAAACAGATATACGACGTTGATCCCCACGCCTAAGACAAGACAGGTCCATCATCTTAAGTCAGAAAAGGAAAAAGTTTACCCTCCTTATTTAGCAGCCAGACAGGCACATTACTATTAGATTCTATGGAAAGATGCAAGTAATATGTTATAGTGCTGAAACTTACTACACGTACCCAGAACTTTTTGATTTCATTCCCATTTTCCGGCATAACATATGAACCGCAGCTCTATCGCGATTTGAAAGGTTTGGTTCAAATGTGTACACTGCATTAACAAATAGATATCCATAACATTTTACATACAACAACAATACACCAAGCATAATCCCACAAGTGGGTCTAGGGAGGGTGGTGTATACAACGCCTTACCCTTACCTTGAGAAGGTAGAGAGACCATTTCCAGTAGATCGACTCAAGTAAAACAAATAAAAAAATCAAGTATAAAAAGCAAATATAATAGTGACGAATCTGTACTGAAAACAAATTGAGAAGAATTATATTTTACGTTTTACAGTAGTGATTTATAACATTTGACATATAAATCAGAATTACCTCATTCATTTTTGTTGGATAAAGTCACAATTAGCTTATTTACACGTAATTGGCAGTTATAGAAGAAAAAGAGCATTGAAATCATCATCTAAGTATCATGAGAGTGATTAAAACGTGTCCAGACTACGCGGATTAACCTTCTTTGAATTCTCCCAAAAGAAAAAGTCATTTTTATTGTTTGAAGTTTTAAGTAGCAGCATTTTGCATGTCGATGCTACAAAATACAACAATTACCGAAAAAGGAAACAACAGCATAAGCTGCACGTAAACCGCAACTAATGTAATAGTTGACAATGAAAAGCATAACAATTTTGCAAAGGTTAGAATATGCCAGTAAAAGCGCATTCTACCTGATCATGTACATTCCTCTTATCCCAATTCAGTTTGTATTCGTATCTCTTCTGTATAGAGCTATTGACATCCCTAAGCTGTTTTTAGCTACAACAGAAAACTGAAAAACCCCTAAGTTGTAGTTTACAAATTATTGAGTGTACGAATGAAAAGCATCCAAACAGAGTCACATTAAACGGTAGGGATTCATATATCCAAACCCCACTCAATTTTCTCAAAACACTTTATAATCTTTAAGCATCAAAACATAGTCTGCACAGAACATTTTACAATCTTTAATAATCAAATATAGTTTGTACAAAACATTTTGCAATCTTTACCAATCAAAAAGAACTTTTTATCAAAATCCAGCTTCCAATTTAGCAACAAAACAGAATACCTTAACATACAACCAATAAAGTATTAATCTTTTTTCTTCTTTTCACTTTGACAAGTTTGAGATAACAACAAGTAAATGGGGTTTAGTATAACTGCAAAAGGGGTAGTTTTCCAATTGAAATACCTTCATCATTAGAAACACGAAACTGTTCTAGAACTTGGGCAATCCGAATTCGAGTAGATTCTGTAACATTGGTAACCTCTTGTTGTCTTTGGCCTTTCTTCTGCCTTTTCTTCCCAGACCCAGATGATGGAGCTGTTGACGCCATTTAACTCAATCTTGATTATTTTTTCCAACAATCAAAACAAAAATATCGATATTCTATAATGTCCCTTTGTATTCTTTTTCCTTGTCTTCTTAGCGGCGCTTCTTAAGTTCCTCTTTGCCCTTCTGCACTTCTTCTTGTTCTGCATTTGGGACAAAAAAAACCATTTATATACCATAATTCCCATAAAATTTACTGCTCCATATATATATCAAAAAAAAGGTTATGTAGTAATTAGAAACAAATAGTAATTTTTATTGAAAAAGGCCTAATTTACCCCCTAGACTTTGTGATTTGAAGCTAAAACTATGTTGGAATTGACTTTTGGTTTATTTTTATTTTTTTGCCTTAAAAATAAGTGTTTATAAGTAATTTTAATATTTTAAAAACTTTAAAATTACTCAAAAGATATTTTAACTTAAAAGCACTTAGTATAAGTCAATCCAAATGGACACTAATGTATTCCATTTAAAAAGTGTCTCATATATATCCCAACCATTATATAAATGGCTCACATATATTTTTTTTATATGCTTATCACTTGTCATGATCCAACCCACCGCATTATGTGAGCACCTATAATATCTAAATAGGAGAAGCCTTAATTCTCAACCAACTAAATCAAGCAAAAAATAAAGAATTATAGGATAATGTAGAAGAAAATAATATTATTATCCAACCTTGAGTTAAAAAAAAAAAAAACTTTTGAAAAGACATCTAACACCCCTAAGGTATCTAGTCTAAATAGGTACAAGAGCTTCTAATAATACAATATAAAATTCAATAATTACACAGCTCCCACCATAAGGGAGGGAGCAAGAGTAAAAGCTATTAGAGATCTTCATTTTTACCTAAAAATATCACTGATTCTGCAATCAGATTATACTCAAAAAGGTATAACAAGAGTAAAACCAGTATAAATAATATGTATTGATATGCATCATCGGTCAATCTGAAACCCATCACACAGTATAAAGTAAATATTAAGAAGTAAGCATGTGATAAGGGAATGCACCACCCAATCATTTACTTATATACACTTATCATTCTGCTTAACCTGAAACACCACCAATATGTAACATAATATCGGCCTTCTATTTATTTCGCTGCCAACTCTAAAACAGATTAAGGCCTAACCCCTCTATCATCTATAAAGGAGTTTCTGAACCCACAATCACTAACTCAGGTCTAATCATTCTATCTATTAGTTAATCATTATTGACAATACCTAGCCTAAAATATTTAGCAATTTCCTTGCAAATGGTCATATTTAGACAATTTGAGTCTTTTTCCTCTCTACTTGTTCTGGCCCGCATAGACCTATCTAGCTATGGCAATTTTGCTATAGCGGTTCCGCCATGGCAAGACCTATCTCGCTATGGTGGTTCTCCATAGCAGGATTTCTTAGTGTAGCCTATATGAGGACAAAATCTCGAACTTTCTTTTTCAAGTCCCCATTAACAAAATTTCAAACTTTCTTTTTCAAGTCCCCATTAACATACATAACCATGGTACTAAATATAGTTTGACTCTAAGGCATTAATTTATTACTTAACAACCTATACTCACTCTCTACTTAGTCATTTATCACCTATACCTAATTATATTAAAATATGACAACAACCACAATATAGCAAGATAGATGATATATATGATAGTGATATAGATAATATCATCATGAGAAGCAAATTAGTAACATTTCAACTTTTGATTCTAACATACATTATTACACAGGATGGGCCTGATCAATTATAAATTTATAACTATGTTAATCCTCTTGTCACTGTTGTAATCATTTAAAATTTATATTAATAAATTTTAAAATGATTCGAATGATATTAAATGCATGGATATATTAGTCCAAATAAATATCATGAATTAATATAATTGAGTTAATTATTTAAATCCAATAAATGCAGATTTAATTAAAATTCAAGTTAATTGATTTGGGATACAATAAATGAGCCCAATTTACTAAGCTCAATATTATTTCATCCTAGAGGCTTATTTTGGTGCCATATGTCAAATGACGTGGCACGCAAAGTCAAACAAAGAAGCTAACAGGATCATGTCATGTGTCAAAATGATAAGTTCATTTCATTAAAGCCCAATATATCATGTCATCTAAACCTGATTGGCTGGAGGAAAATCTTTCCTATTATAATTTCTCTATTCTACAACTATAAATAGGGGTTTTATAATTCAAAAGGACAATCAAGAATTCTAATAAGAAGCTAGAGAGAACTCGTGGATCAAACGCTGCAAATTTCTCTACAAGTTCAAGAATTCAAACATTCAAGTTCAAGAACAAGCTTAAAAGCTCTTGAATTCAAGATCAAGCTTAAGAACAAACTCAAAAATCCAAGATCAAGTCCAAGAAGAAATTTAAAATTCAAGATCAAGTTAAAGAACAAGCTTAAAATCCCTTGAATTCAAGATCAAATTCAAGATTCAAGAACAACCTCAAGATCCCTTGAATTTATAGTTGAAAAGTCGAATCAGAGGATTTATAGAGATTGTAATACTCACATATTGAAATCAAATACTACAATAATTGTGATATTTTCATTCTTGACTATTATTTTCTTGACATAAATTTTATCATCTACAAATTCTGGCATGCCCAGTGGGACTATCTCTATCTCTCATCTCAGTTTTTCGAGCATCAAAAAATATTCAAGTGGTTTCCAAGAAAATCAACTCCCAATCAACTTTCTCTAAGGTTGCTGATTCCAAGTTTTCTAATGAAGTAGAGAAAATTCCTCGTGTTACCTTTGAAAGTTTTGGAGCTATTACGAGGAGCAAGGTCACCATGCTATGACAATAAATACTTCAAGTATCATCCACATCAATTTTTATTTTTGGGTCTTGAACTCCGAAAGGAGTAAGACCCTCGACAAATGTTGCGAATAGAGGAAGTAGTATTGTAGAAAATATCGAAAGGACTTTAGCTTTGCTTGAGCTTCCTGGCTGCAAGAACTCTATCGCAAAGAAAGACTCGTGTGATATGAGCTCTTTGAAGATTGACTTGCACAAATGTCCATGCTACTCTCTGACATCACCAATGATACATACAAGAAATGGTAATTGATGCTTCATCTATGGAGGAGCAACTAGCAAGCTTGACTAAAGCATTTGAAGGCTTGACAAAGTGCGTGCAAGAACAAGATACTAAACTTTTCAAGTTGACAAATAAGATGGATAACATGATTGAGAGAGGATCAAATCAAGCACCTATGAAGCTTCCTAGAATTTAAGACAAAGAAAAGTCTTGCATAAAGCAAACAAAGACCAAAGAGATTCATCTCTCTACTGAAGGTTTGATTCCTATTGATCAATTGAAGGATTAAATCATAGAAACTATTGAAGATAAATCTGAATCATCATCTAAATTTTCCTTTACATATGCAAAGCTATACACATAGAGGATTGATAATTTAGAGATGCCTGAGGGCTATCAATCTCCTAACCTTCAATAATTTAATGAAAAAGGAAATTTAAAACAACATATAGTGCACTTTAATGAAACTTGCAATGATGTTGGAACGTATGGTGATTATCTCGTCAAATAATTCGTTCGATCTCTCAAAGAAAATCCTTTTGATTGGAATACAAATCTAGAACCTGGTTCTATAGATTGTTGGGAACAAGTAGAGCAACAGTTCCTTGGTCATTTTATAGCACAAGATGTGTTGTTAGTATGAAAATGCCTTTGATTGGTATATACATTATTTCTTAAATTCTGTTGAAACAAGTTTGTTTGTTTTTAAAATTCAGGATTTTTTTTATTTTTTGTCATGATGTTATTGTAGACGATAAATTCACGTCAAAAATATCGCGAACAATTTATAGTATTTGATTTTAAAATGCGAGTATTACAATCTCTTTAAATCCTCTGATTCGCCTTTTCAAGTGTAAATTCAAGGGCTCTTGAGCTTAATCTTGAATCTGGAATTTGTTCTTGAACTCGATCTTGAATTTGAATTTGTTCTTGATCTTGTTCTTTAAACTTGAATTTGTTCTTGAGTTTGATCTTGAAGTTTAGGAGCTTTTAAGCTTGTTTTTGAACTTGAGTGCTTGAATGTTTGAATTCTTGAACTTTGTAGAGAAATTTGTGGCGTTTGATCCGTGAGCTTTCTCTAGCTTTTTTTGTTAGAATTCTTCTCCCCCTTGAATTATGAAGACCTCTGTTTTATAGTTGTAGAACAGAGAAATTATAATAGGAAAGACTTTTCTTCGGTCAGTCAGATTTAAGTGACATGGCATGTTGGGCTTTAATGAAATAGGCTTGTCATTTTGACATATGACATGGTCCCATTAGCTTCTTTGTTTAACTTGGCGTGCCACATCATTTGACATGTGGCATCAAGATGGGCTTCTTGGATGAAATAATATTGGACTTATTAATTTGGACTCTTTTATTATAGCCCAAATCAATTAACATGAGTTTTAATTAAATCTGTATCTGTTGGACTTAAATGATTAATTCAATTATATTAATCTATAATATTTATTTAGACTAATATATTCATGAATTTAATATAACTCGAATCATTTAAAAATATATATTTAATAAATTTTAAATGATTACAATTGTATCTCTTTCTATCAAGATTTTGGGGACAATTATTTTCATGAAAATTCTAAAAACTAAGACATAAAAAAATTGAGAAGTAGTTTTTTTTTTATTTTCTTTTTTACTGCAATTCTATTAAAAAATTGAAAAAGATTTTGGGAAAGGCACTATATCTGTGTATCATGGTTGAAGAATATCTTTTACTGAATATTTTTAATTTTTTATGGGAATTTCTTGAAAAAAATTCAAATCTTTATATGGGTTAGAATATAGTGTCTTCTGTATGTGCCATTTTGGGAAAGTTTTTTTTTTTTTTTTTTTGTTTTTGGTCTAGTTATGGATGCTTTTAGTGGTTTTTTTTATGTTAATGTATAATTCAAGTGAAAAATTTTGGTTGTTGTATTTTTTAACATAACTTTTTATAATGATGGATTATTCATGATTGGAATAAGAACAAGTTTCCTGAGATTTCTAAAGTTAAGATTCTAGATTCATTTTTTTTCAAGTTTTGTCTTAAAAATTGGCAATGTTCCATAAAGTTGCAGTATTTTTTTTCTGGCTCTTTTCTTTTATACAATAAAGTATTAAATTGGGATTGTTAAATTTGAACACCCTAATTATGCTTCTTGTTTAAGAGTAAGTTGATTGTACAATATGTTACCAAAATAATCTCTATTGTGTAAATGCTATTTACTTTGAACATGTAAATATATTATATCTACGCGAAATAATCATCCCAAAGAAAAATTATTTTTGGCCAAATTATGAATAATCATGAATATGTGATACATTTGTAGTGCTTGCTAGTAATATGTCAGTCCAAAGAAAGGCATATTGTTGGACTGCTTTTAGATTTAGCAATTAATATTTATGAAATATATATGTATAAGAGTACCAATTACAAATTATTACTTTTGTCAAAAGAGTAAATCATAATGCTATGCTAGGTATTTTGGGATGGGCTCACCTTTATGTATGTGTGTGTGTTTGATAAATGTTAAAAGTCAAGGCACATTGACATTAGATTTTTGCTTGTTAAGGAAAAGGTTCAGAATCATCTTATGTCAATTAAGCCTATTAGTACAAACTCAATGATTCTGGATTCACCCATTTTAGTGAGAGTTTGTTACTTTATTTATAATTTTGACATGTTAAAGTTTATTTTCTGTATAGACTAAAGTTTTATAAAATTTATGTATTTTATATGTTTATTAATAACTCTGATGATAAAGATATTAACTTTCTATTGTGATTTTGCACAAGGTATAAGAAAGTGATTTTGGACTGTTATAGACATGACTTGATCATTTTTTATTTGTAATTTATGTATTTGATATATGTCATTGGTATTGCTGATATTTGTGACTATCGATAGATATAGTTACGAATATATGTTACGAAAATCGCTTTGATCCTACATTAGTACTATCGATGGACCAGATCGTTTTGAGATATTTAAATTAAAATAGGAAAAGTTTGTGCACAATAAAGTTTCAACTATGTATGATCCTTCGAAAATATATGTGGTCCAAGTGGGAGATTGTTAGGAATTTCTATTTTATGAACTCACATATTAATATATTATATGTAGATATGCTATCATTAAGTAGTCCATTGTATGATCTAATAAGGTATTAAAGTTTTGGGCCTTAAAGTTAAATATTGATTTATGGATTTAATTTAGATAATTGAAAATCTATGAACCTTTTCTTAAGTCTAATGGAGGTTTATTGAAAACGTATCTGAAAAAATACTTAACATGTTATATAAGGATCTGATCCCTAAATCAGATACTACACTCTTTTCTTTTCTATCATCTTTGAGAAGAAACAATAGATTAAGAGCAGTATCAAGAATTAAAAGATCTTAATTTCTTAAATCAAGATTCTTGCAACGGATTAAGGTTAGTTCACTTTTTGTTCTTATAAATTTATATTTATGTTTAGTAATTTACTTGTGATCCTGAATGGGTTATGTATAAAGTTTTCAAACAGAAAACACTTGGACGAACATATATAAATATATATACACAAAAAATTTGAGGAATATTATAATTGATTTAGACTTATTTCAAATAAATAGTCTGACCTAGAGAAAACCTTCGTGCCATGTGTATATCACAATGTATATCATTTCTATTGGTGTATATCACAAATAAACTTTCATAGAGATGCCCAAATATAGGAGTACATGATATATAGAAAATAAGTAGATGTATAGTATTATAGTACAATAATTAATATACACCAACATATATTTATATTTATATTATATTAAAAGTGTAAAGGCTCTTAAAATGTTATTTGAATATTTTGTTCTTCATTAAAATACCCCGCTTTAGAAAAAATCATCTTTTCAGTATTTTCCTTAATTTATTATTTATTTATTTAGATTCAAGATTCACTTTTGAATTAGAATTTCTTTATATTTAGAATTCACTCTTGATTTAATATTATTCTATATAAATAATTGTCTAGGTTAGGAAGGAAAAAAGAAAAATATTATTATTTTTCTAATATTCAAGACTTTGAAATCAACTAAAACTTTGATTGTCAAATATTTTTGTTAATAAAAGTATGTAATATAGCAAATTTAAAAAGAAAAAGAGTAATTAAAATTAGTTGGAAACATTAAACTACTCTTTTTATATTTAGGAGTCTTTTTAAAAAATAAATTTTAATCAATTAATTATTTAACTCCTAACTGATCAACTTTAAATTATTAATTTATGTGTTCATAAACTATTAACATATCTTTATATTATAAGTAATTGAATTGATTTTCTCGTCTTTGATTGTTCATAATAGATTAAACTATTGCATCAAATTAATAATATTTATTTAATTTTATTTGTATGAATATTGTATTCATTTTAACGGCAAGTACTATTTATATATAATCTTTAAATTGACACGAGACACACATACAAAACACATACACTATAACTAGTATATATGAAATACAATAGGGGATATATAGATGGAGTCATTTCCAACCCCAAGTTTTTAATATGAAAGTTAGCTCAAATCTACCTAAAATCATCTTTAAACACTTTCAAAGTTTATACACAACTTCTTTAAGATGCTTTAAATAAAACCCAAACATCATCAAATCGAGATAAATCACAAAAACAGATCAAAATTTTTAATCAAGCTTCTTATCTTTAAAAAATTGATGAAAATTTTGAAAATGCAAGACTTTTAACCCCACAACGAAATCAATAAGAAAACCCAAGGAGTGAAGAAAAATTGGCATTGCAACATTACCACAAAATCAACAAAGAATTTATGAAGATTTTATTAATCGAAAAATAAAGTAGAAAGATTTGATAGAAAATATTGAATAATTTTGTTGTATGTTAGATAAAGGAAGTAAAGAGATTTGGGAGAAATTATTCAAAGGTTTTGGTGACACCATTATGTAGGGTTGCGTATCGGGTGATTCGATTTGATTTTGAATATTACCGATTTTATTTATTGATTATCAATTCGTAGATATGCTAAACCATTAAGGAACCATTAAGATATCGGTATATCGGTTATTGACCTTTATCGGTTTGATTATCGCGTAAACCATTAAAATTAAAAGTTTTAAGACTTAAACTCAATGAGTCAATTTATCAACAAAAACAGTCAATTGTATTACCGATACAGACTTCATACATATACATATTAATGAGATCTAAAAGATCCATGAACAGGAACTCCAGTGCAATGACCAATTCCAGAATATGTGACCAAGGATACGGCTTGACACCTTATCTATGTCAAGAACATGTAGTTTATCAAATAGGATCAAGACTTGAATTGCACTAAGTGTATACAACATATATGGATCATGACCATTATTACCACAAAAACTAAAAATAAAAGAGGAGTAATAAAAAAATTATAAAAATATAAAACTAATAAAATAATGTGGAAAATAACAGTAATAAAAGAATGTGGGAAGCGTCGAAGTGGAAACTGACAATAGAAGTATTAATAATCGGTTTGGTATCAGGTTATCGAGTTCTCCGATATTAAAATCCTAAACCTAATCGATAACCGATAATCCATTAATATTTTTTAACAAACCGTTAACCGATTCAATAAGCCAGTAATCCGACCCAATAGTCCAGTAAAGCAAAAATTGGTCAGGTTAATGGTTTGACCAGAATTTTGCACAGCCCTACCATTATGTGTGTGTCACATAGAGATAATTTTTCTTGTTTCAAGAAAAATAATATTGGTTATTGAGTATCAAATCTTTAAGATAAATATTAAATATAGGCTATCGGATGCCATTGTAAGCTACTAAGTTTTATTCCTGAAAAATAGCAATCAAGAAAGGAAAATAGTGATAAACAATGATATTTATTTCAATAATTTGTGAGAAGGTTACAATCTTTATAAAATCTAAACAAAAGATGAATCCTCTGATTCTTCTCTTCATGATCTTCAACTCAAGATGTTACCTTGTTCTTGAATCGATGAAACACTTGTGGTTCAGTCCTTGGAGATGAAGATTTCTTTGTATGTAGAAGACTTGCAGATCACTATTGAAGAGCAAGGATTTTGTATGTATTTTTTTTGTGTGTCATTTGGTCTTATGAAGACTCCTTTATATAGGTGTGAGTTAGGGTTTTAGGGGTACTTTGGTCCAAGTATTTTAAGGGATTTGGACCTTGCTCTTGAAGAGTATGAGTTGGGCTCATCTTGTAGACTTAATGGACTAGCCCAAATGTAAAATTTGGGCTTTGTTTAAGTCATATCATTTTAATTTGAATTTCGATCCAACCTCATTAACCAATAATTTGACTTGGTCAATGCATCATGAATTTAAGATTTAATTCATATTTAATATGAATTTCATCAACAAAACTTCACTGTCTACAAATTCCCCCTGCTTCGAGGCTTGTCACGGTGCTTGACTTGTCAAACCTACAAAGACAAGCCTTGGAGCACTAGTACGTGAAGCAAGTTTTTTTTTCTTTTAGGCAGTTGACCTCACGTGTAATGTATGGAACGACTATGTTGATACGTTGAAGTTTTTTTCAAATTCATACATACCGAAGTCTTTCCAACAACATTACTCAAACTTGCTAGATGTTACTTCTCTTTTTGGTCGTTTAGCAACCTATTTGGTTTGAAGTGCTTACGGCTTATAGGACATTATAGCATGTTATTCATTTTGTCATTTCAATAGTTTTATAATTCGGTCATTGACTACAGAATGACCATCAACTCATAAGCTTAATTTAGCGATATGAACTCGCGATTTTGGCATGAATATTAGGGGTAACCTTCTTTGACGTCGAACACCCTTTTGATAGGTTCTCCTTAAATTTTGCTTGACCACTTCAACAAAATGCGAGGTTTCCGAACCTTAGCTCCTCATATAAATGTAGCCTTATCAGGAGACCTTTTTGCACCTATATAAGAAACTTCTAATAAAATTCACATTTGGCTGCATGCAACGATTTTCATGATCTTATGCGGAAATATACACATATGTGTATAATTTTCTTTTCTTGAAATTAAAATTTGCCATAACTGCCATATTTTTCATTGTTTGGTACAGTTGAAAATTTAGGACGAGAAATAAGGTCACGAAAAAACCTTATGACCTAGCCTCGCGTTATCATTTGATTTCTAAACTTTTCATATGAGTTTGATGTAAGATCATATACTTCTTGTCTTTCAAGACATTACTTTTTTTCATGTTTGATACCTATAAAAAATATACCATAATTTGATCCTATGAAAACTTACCATAATTGGATTTATAGTTTTCCATAATTTGTAGGAATCCTACTTTCCATAGTTAAAGTTTTTCATAACTCATAGGAATCTGATTGAAATATCCATATTCGTGATATCTATATATACCCACATATCCTTGGTGGTTAAGTATTAATTTGCGGCATCATCAAACTCCCTTGAGTCCATGTCTTACGAGTAAGTCCCTTCCTTAACCTTAATTTTTGTCACTTTTTTCATTGCTCAGTACAATAGTGGTAAAAAATCCATATCTCATTGTAAGAAAGTCTAAATTATGTTTTGTTTGATTTTTCAGAAACTAGACTTGTGAAGCTACAATATATCCTAAAATCTCGATCCAAAAGCTTGCGAATTTTCTCAGGTAATCTTTTGAATCCAGCCCAAAATTTTGACGAGCTGACTGCACCAACTTTGTGCGACTTTAAAAATAAAATCATATCTTGACATAGAAACCTCTAAATCATGTTCCATTCAATTTTTTAAGAACTAGACTTGTGGTACTACAAAATATCCAAAAATCTAGATCAAAAGGCATGTGGATTCTCTCAGGTGATTTTTTGAACTTAACCCAAAAATTTGACGAGCTGACTGTACCAGCTTTGTGCGACTTTACGAAAAAAATTATATCTTGACGTGAAAACCTCTAAAATCATGTTTCATTTGATATTTTAGGAACTAGGCTCGTGGGGATACAAAATATTCAAATATCTAGATCAAAAGGCTTGTGTATTCTCTCAGGTGATTTTTTGAACTCAACCCGAAATCTTGACTGCGCCAACCTTGTGCAACTTTAAAAACAAAACCATATCTTGATGTAGGAATGATGAAATAACAAATAGTTTATGTCGTTGGGAAGAATATTCATAGGGTTAAATCATATATGAGAATCACATTTATATCATTTCTATATTGATTCAGTTTTCTATTTGAAAACTAGCCCTCGAATGACCACAAAAATTTTATGTCACAGTCTTTGTGCTAGACGTAGTCTTACTGAATCTGACCCTTTTATTTTAATTCCACTTTTTACAGGTTTTACATATAGTTATATAGATTTGATCCTGCAACATGCTGCAATTTCATGATCACAACGCGCCGCATCATCATCTGGAGATAGTGAGTGACCAACGAAATCCGAATGTCAAAGCACTAATGTTGGAGGTTCAACCTTCGACGGCCGTCATCTTATCTCTTGTTAGTGGGTCACCTAATGAATCTCTTCACCTTAAAGAATGATCACATAAGGATACCAAAGATGCCATAGGAAACTTCTCGAGTAAGGCTACCAGCATGAAAGTTCCTCTACTGAGATCCGCACTTCATCAAAAAGCAGTATTCGTTGAATCTTCTCATTCCAAAAAGTGTTTCAACAATTGGAGTGTTTCGTCTTCTGGCTTCGGAAATGTCCACTACACAGCAGGCTACTGGGAATGGGTTGAGGACGTGCTGCCCCACCACAAGGAGACTTTGGAGTACATTAAGATTTATGATGCTATATATACTTCTTTGTTCACATACGACTATGACGACAATGTACTACATGTTTTTTGTGAGCTTTGGTGCCTATCTACCAATAGGCTTTCTACTTTTATTGGGGAAATGTCCATATCACTTTGGGACTTACGAGCAATTGGTGGTCTTTCTATTCGGGGATCTTTTTATGACGAAGTCATTTCTACGGCAACGAAATTGACCCAGTCAGATGCTAAAAGAAATTTGTTTCTCCCCAAAAGTTGTCTACATTTATTTTCGACCTTCTATAACTTAGCAAAAAGTGATCCCCAAGAGGTATCCATCTACGATTAGGTGACTTTTTGGTTCAAAGGACCGCATAGATATGCAGAGCCCCCGTAGAAGGCTTCAAAGGCAAGCACCACAAAGCCAAAGTTGAACCATAATCCATCTGGATACATCGACATGAATTTTCTTCCACGGACCGATGATGAAAATATGCCCTTTGTTGAGCTAGGCGTGAAAGAGTTGCTTAGAGATGAGACTAACTTGGCAACCTTTCTCGTTTGTTGGCTATGCAAATTTATGCTTCTGAACAAGAATGTTGGTTACATACGTGCTAGCATTTCAAAGCTGCCAGTTTCATGGCTCATGGACAAAAATTCTCTCTGGCAGTCTTAGTCCTTGCAAGTATCGCGGCTTGAGAGATATTTCTACTTCTTCTAACATGGAAAATATAAATTTTCCTATACATTACGTATATGAAGGATAGAAGAGTATTTTGGGACCCATCATTGTATTGGTCACGCATATCGAACCATACCCTTATGCAAGATTTCTGGTGAGAAAAAGCTAAATGTTTCAATTTTGTTGATGCTCAAAAATTATTTCAACAGGATGATGCCCGTCGCCTTCATCACTTGGCACTATTACAAGGCAAAGATTTGCACCTTATTGATGATGGTCAACTCTCAAATTCATGAATTGAATTTATTATAAGTCTTCGCTCAAGCTATGTCATCCTTAGGTTTGATTCAGACTTTGCAGTGGAGCCCTATAGTCCTACGAGATTTAGTCGACAGTCTAACTTTTGTCAAGACATCCCTGGAGACACTATGGAATGACCATATGATGGTACGTTATCAACATTAGTGCAACTTCATAATTCCTCTTTTTGACTTGGTACTTCTTCAAAAGTCATCACCCCGACGCGGCCATTAGAAGATGCTCCATTCATGATTCATGAGTATGCAGATTGGTGGTCATCTCATAGGATAAATCCTTCAAAAGAAAGTCGGTGTACCATTTTGAAAATTTCAAAGCAGTACCATACACTCATGTCATCTAAGGGGGCTTTTGATCAATCGAAAAAAAAAGCCACATTCTTCTACCAAGCCTGAGATGAAGTCAAACGATATTCCATAAGTCATCAAGACCTTATCCAAGTCCAAACTGTCACGACCCAAACTAGGGCCTAGACGTGACACGACTATGCTCATACATGCACTCACCATCAATTTTTCAAAAAATTATTTTCATATATGTCATTGTCCAAAGTTGGTTCTAGATGTGACACGACAAATGAAGAACCTGAAGGAACCCCAAACAAGCCTCTTAGCATATCATACACACATCCTTGGTTGCAGAAGCAAGATAAACAACAAGAGAAAATATAAACAAGAGAAATTGGAGAGAGTTTAATACTTAAATAATATCGATGAGTCAAAACTCAAGCATAATATATAACTTGCCCGACAACACCTCTAGATATAGAACTTAGCGGGGGCCAAGATAAACAACCGGGCTCACCCTCATAGTAATAACCATAAGTATTCTGAAATATACCAGATGTAGTCTAAGTATAATCATGAAAGAAGATAGATGTTGTCCCTGGACATGAGGACTCACCAAAGCTAACTTGAACAATCCGTCTAGCCATGTGAAGAAGAATCAATGGGAGCTCCAGTCCCTTTGAAGTGATTGAGGTATCAACCCCTCAATTGGTTAACAGATATGACCACCCTCCATCAGAAATGTTTGAGGTACCAATCCCTCAATTGGTTGATGGTTTACTACCCATATCTGAGGCGATTGAGGTACTAACTGCTCAATTGGTTGACGAACATAACCACCCTCCACTGGAAATGATTGAGGTACCAACCCCCTAATTGGTTGATGGACATGACCACCCTTCGGCGGAAATGATTGAGGTACCAACCCCCCAATTGGTTGATGGCTTACCACCCCCATCCGAGGTGATTGAGGCATCACCCCTCAATTGGTTATGTTCAACTCACAACACAATAGATACTTCTCATGAAATTAACACACACACATATATATATATATATCATCTTTTCATCATCATAAAGTCACTTAACTCATATACCATGTATTAGGCCTTCAACAACTCAAGAAACATAATCAGACATTTTGTCAAAACACTCGGTGGGTGTGTAATGCTAGTGTAAAATTATGCAATTCAAGAGTGAAATCATGCAAGTAAATTTAGTGTAAAATCACCTAACACTTGGTAGTACTCTCATGCAATATACATCAAAATCCTTTATCAAATCTCAAGATAGATCAAAGATTCATAGCTCAAAACATGATTAAATAGTCACACTTTTATAAAACCTCAACATAGTTCATAGTCAAATTCATATTAAGTAAGACCCATAAGTAAATCAACTTAGAAGTATGAGATTTATGTAAAAAGGAAGTTTGGGCACCATAGGTGAAAGGACCTAATGTTTGAAACCCATATACCTCAACTTTGGAGAATTCCTTGATGAAGATAGAGATGAGAACTTGAAGCTTGAGTGATTTCCTTAAGATTTGAAATGAGATTTGACACTTGAATTTTGAGTAAAATATTTGTCTAAGTGTTTGAGAGAGTATTGGGGAATGTCTTGTATGATATGAATGTGAAATATGGCTAAGTATAGGTATTTTCAAATATGGGAAGACTTAGGCCCAAGACCCAAAAGTCTTGGACCGAGATAAAATAACTGGGCAAAAATAACACTAGGCCGCGATAGAGGCGCATCGCGGTACCATCGCGGACAAACACTAGATAAGCAAAATATGAATTTTTGAATTTTGATATGGTTGCTCTTAAATTGGAGTTAGACCCATTTCTCACTCAATCTGCCAGTTTCATGGCTCATGG
>DF360059.1:11801-25856 GCA_000787875.1 Solanum virginianum | reverse complement strand
TCCAATCAACTATCATAACTCGGAGCTGGAGCGTTGAAATCATGATTCTTTATTTATTGGAAAGATTCTTCACAAACTTTAACCTCTTCAAAAATCAAAGACTTGTGATTTATGAATTAGTACAGATTTGCCATCGAAGTCAGCTTAGAATCTGCCAGGATCGATTTTTAAATTTTCGCGCCAACAGAAGAAAAATCATAACTCAAAATTGGAGCGTTAAAATCATGAGATACTCTTTTTGTTGGAAAGATCAATTCACGAACTTTAATTCACATAAAAATTTCAGCCATAGGCCTTATAAATTTATCATAATACCTTTTTTTTAAAGTCGGCCATGCTCTTTAGCTTTGCATACTCTCCTAAAAGAACCTAACTTATGCTTAGATTTTTTTGACTCATCCTTAACTTAAAATATTAATATGATGATCATGTAATGATGTGTACTCCTTTTTTTTCTCATGTGACTGGACCTAGAATAATAAATATTGTAGGCTGCCTACGTACCTTAATGAAGAGGATCAAGTCATATCGTAGTTCAGAAGATGAGTATTTTGTTTTTTGTTTTTTTTTTTTTGTATTATTTTCTAATATTTTGCCTAGGCAGCCCCTTTCGAGATTTTCAACCTAGCGAATACATTTTTTTTTGCTTTTTTTTGGGTGTAGTGCACTTTTTATATTCTCGCGACCCAGGAGTAGGATGCTGCTTTAAGGATAGTATTCTTCAAGAACTTTCCATTGATGGGACTAATCTGCAGGCTATAACCTCCAATTGAATAAGCTTCTTGGACGACATATGGACCATCCCATTTTGAGGTGAACTTACTTCCCGATTTGTGAGATGTGATGACTAATCTTCTTACTGCAAGGACTTGATCACCAACTTGGAAGGACCTGGGGCATACCTTTTATTGAAAGCACGAGAAAGACAAGCTTGATAACATTCAAGGATTTGTTGAGCTTCCAACCTCTTCTCATCGAGAGCTTCTAACTTTTCAAGGCATAAATGAGCATTTTCCTCTTCAGTAAGTCCTTCTTGGATGGCAAGGAAATGATGGTATTTGGCGTTCAAGCTAAAGGACCACTTCAGTTCCAAAAATAAGAGAGTATGGAGTTGCTTGAGTTGGCGTGCGATGAGTCGTCCGATATGCCCAAAGGGCTTCTTCCATTCTATCATATCAATCTCTCTTAGATTTGGAGACGACCTTTTTTAGCAAGTTGCATAAAGTCTTGTTAAATGCTTGGGCCAATCCATTTGCAACAACATAATACATAAACGAATTATGCTGCTTGAAGCCAAAAAGATCATAGTTCTTATCCATCAACTTGTTGGTGAATGACTTTCCATTATCTGTTATTATATAACTAGAAATGCCAAAACGATAGATAATATTCACCCTGATGAAATTTGTAACATTCTCCTTTTTTTACTTCTTTGAGGCTACAGCCTTAGCCCATTTTGAAAAGTAATCCATCGCCGCCAAGATATACAGGTGGACTCCAGAAGATTTTGGTAGTGGTCCAACCACATCTAGTCCCCAAGCATCAAATGGACAAGATGCAACTGTTGAATGTAGTACTTCAGGAGGCTGGTGCAAAATTCACATGATGTTGACATGCCTGACATTTTCAAGCATAATACAAACAATCTTTCACCATTATTGGCCAATATTAACCCATTCTTTTTATGTGAAAGTGTAATTTTGGCCCAGATTGATGTGACCCACAAACTCTAGAATGTGCTTCTTGCATGGCCTGAGTTGCTTTTTCATCTCCCAAACAACGCAAAAGCACTCCTTCGAATGATCTTCAATACAAAGTATTTTTGTAGTGAAGCAATCAAAGAGCATGACGATGGATTTTGACCTTTCCTTTTGGATCTTCTGGAAGTATATTGTAGCACAAGTAATTAATGATAGCTTGTCTCCAATCGACTTTCTCAGCCTAAAAAATGGCTACAAGATATTTGAGGTTGCTCTCTTCACCCTCATTCTCATCCTCCTCTGGTGGTACTATCCATTTTTGACCAATAGTGATTTGTGCTTGGTTGGGCAAAGTCAATGTTGAAGCCAAAGTAGCTAAGGCATCAGCTTTCTTGTTTTCTTTTCTTGGAACATGTTGAAGAGTCACGTCTCCGAGTTATCCAATCAACTTCTGTGCATTATTATGATAGGAACGCAGGTCCGGCTTCTTGACTTTATAGTTACCCAATAATTGATTAATCACCAGTTTAGAGTCCCCAAAAATATGTAATTGTAATTGCTTCATATCGACCACCATTTCAAGCCCAAGTATTAATGCTTGATATTCTACAATATTATTGGAGCAATATTACGTCAGGTGAAGGAATACGGCAAGATCTCCTCTTGTGGAGTGACAAATATCACCCCAGCACCAGTTCCTTCGCGATGTGAGGCACCATTAAAATATATTTTCCACGGTGGTTGAATATTAACTACCATTGCATCTTCATCTGGTAATTCATCACTTAACTCCCAATCATCAGGTATTGGATGATCTGCTAAGAAGTCTTCCAATACTTGCCCTTTCACAGCCTTTTGAAGAATGTATACAATCTCAAACTGTTGAAATTGGAGGTACCATCTTGTTAGTCGATCATTGAGTACAGGTTTTGACATCACAAATTTAATGGGATTTGCTTTAGAAATAAAATGGACAAAGGGAGTTTGAAAGTAGTGTTTCATCTTCTGAATTGAGAAAACTAGGGCCAAACATAACTTTTTGATCGGCGAGTACTTCAACTCATTTGGCGTCATTATCCTGCTCAAGTAGTATAGAGCATTTTCCTTCCTTTCATCATTTTCTTGGGCTAAAAGTGCCTCTACTGATCTTTCTTGAGTTGATATGTATAGTATCAATGGTCTTCCAGGAACAGGAGCTGCTGAAATTGGCGGTCTTGTTAAGTAAGGCTTAATGCTCTTGAAGGCGGTGTTGCAAGCTTGGTCCCACTCAAAATGGGTTTTCTTTTTCGTGAGGTGACTGAATGGTTGGTACTTTTTTGCCAGATTTGATATGAACCTTCTGAGATATGCTAGCTTCCCTTGAAGGCCCTTCAGTTCATAGATCTTTCTTGGCTTGACCATCTTTAGAATTGCATTTATTTTGACTTGATCTATTTCTATACCCCAATGTCATATGATGAAGCCAAGGAATTTTCCAGAGGTAACTCCAAATGCATATTTCAAAGGGTTCATCCTGAGTTGATACCTTCGCAATAGATCAAATACCATTCTAAAGTCATACAAATGATCGTCTTTTTTTCTTGACTTCACCACTAAATCATTAACGTAGCATTCAATATTTTTGTGAACAATGTTATCGAAGATGTTTTGCATAGCTCTTTGGTACATTGCTCCAGCATTCTTTAAGCCAAACGACATCACTTTGTAACAGTAAATACCCTTAAGTGTGCGAAATGCGGTAAGCTCCTCATCCTTTGGTAATATACATATCTGATTATAGCCAGAAAAACCATCCATAAAAGACATTGCCTCGTAGTAGTGGGATCAATCATAAGCTCAAGGATAGGCAGTGGAAATCATCTTTGGGACATGCATTATTAAGATCCCTAAAGTCAACATAAACTCGAATTTGTTCATTTTTCTTCCTTATGGGGATGATACTTGAGATTCATGTAGGATACTTGACTTCATGGATGAAGTCAACTTCAATAAGCTTGTTAACTTCAGCTTCAATTATGGGAACCAGTTCAGGCCTAAAGCGTCGTTGAGCTTGCTTGACAGGACGTGCAGCCTTTTTGATAGCAAGATGATGGACCACTACCTTTGGGTCTAACCTAGACATTTCTTTATAACTCTAGGCGAATACATCTTTGTATTCTTTGAGTAAGTCAATGTAGGCCTTCTCTTCATCACCATCAAGTAAAGAATTCACAAAGGTAGGTCTTGGATCTTCATCAGTGCCGAGGTTGAATTCTTTTAGAGCATCAACCATTGCCTTCAATCCTTCTTCGAGTTCGGGTGGTGCATCCTTAGCATCTTCATCTTCTTGAGGTCCACTTCACTAAAAGATATATGGTAACACCATGAAGCATCCTCCAAGTCTTCATCAAATTCACTTGGAGTCCAATTACACCTTTCATCTTGTGTAGTAATGTGATATGAAGAACTAACATTTTCCTCATCTTCATTATGTTGCTTGGTATGAACCACAACATGTGATTTTGCTTTCAGTACTTCTCCACATGAAACCACGAGGTTCACTTGCCACCTCATTCTAGAAGGGATCAAACTTAGGCAAAGTAGAAGCTTTAATACCCCCAAAGTTTCTCCAAAGCTTATTTTTCTTCTTTAATGGCCCTAACCTCTCAAATACGAAAATTCTTGTTGTTGAGCTTCCAAGTCGATCAAAGACAGAAGGCTTTTTGTCAGAAGGGATAGGTTTATTATCTGCAGTGATATAGTTATTGCTAGCCCTTCTAATAAAAATGTGGATCGGTGGACGCCGTTCGTATCCTAGACCTTCACGTTATTGCGTTATAGAGAGTTTTGATGGAAGTTTTCCTAATTTTGATGGGTCATTAGGATGGTATCCAGCTTTTGCAAACAATCGATAAGCATTAGGGTCAAAATCTTTATCTGTAAGCTTCGTTGGGAGTGTATTATTTTGTAATGATTTAGGAGCCACAAACTTTCCAAATAATTTAATAGATTACTTCATCATATCAATCTATTTAATAGGAAGGGTTAATCCATCTAGTGCATCTCCATACAGCTTAAGAGAATATCTTTCACTTTCCTTGGCCTTTGGAGTGTAATAGAGAATGAGTGTCACTATTTTACTTGAAGAAGCACCAATTACTCTAGGTACCTTGTCTAGATTGCTGAGCTTCGAGTCTCCCTTGTTTGCAACTTTAATCTTGCTAATAGGTACCTCAACCTTCTTATTTGGGAGTTCACCTGCTTTAATTGCAACACCATCAGCTTTTGCAGCATATCTCTTCAAGTAAAACTTTGCATCAGCAAAGTGTACTTCATCTTCACTAAAGGGATTATCATCTGCAGCCATCCTTTTTTATGAGTCCCCATGATAAACTCCTTGATTTAGTCAATCGGGATCATTCCTTCAAAGGAAACATGGATCTCCTTAGCATGTTCCACTTGCTTTGCGGGATGATCCACTATCTCTCCATCCTCATAATACTTCAAACATTAGTGGTAGGTAGATGGAACCACTTTGTCCTTATATACCCAAGGCCTTCCGAGCAAGATGTTATATGAAGTCTTCGCATCAATTACATATAGCCACACACTTGATTATAACTCTCCAATAGTGAGGTCCACTTTGACATCCCCTATGGCCATTTGTCCCCCTTGGTTAAATCCTTGGATCATTAACCGACTTTCAGTAAGATCCACTGTTGAGATCCCAAGTTCCTTCATTGTGCGAATCAGAAGGATGTTGATCTCAGACCCGCCGTCTATTAGGATTCTATTTATTCTCTACAGATGCATAAAACCAACCATGAATAAAGGGCGATTATGAGGCATGTCACTAAGTAAAAGATCATCATCGAAGAATGTAATTTTGGCCATGCATACGTCCTCGACCTTAAGAGTTGACTTTGAAAGGTCTTTGGGTGATAGATATGACAAAGTTACATTTTTTTGCGTCTTTCTCGTCAATATTACAACATAGAGCTTTTGCACCATCACATGTGAACTTGATGTGGAACCAGCTTGGTAGAAAATCTTCAAATGTAATAGGTCAAAGTAACTCTTGGTATTGATGCACCTTCATTTCCTCCTCCTTCGAGCTCACAATCAATTTTTTTATTCGGGGCCTTCTCACCATCTTACCCCTAACGTATTTCTTAGTCGATTCTTTATGTGATCTTGCTTTATGACGCCTACGATGAGTCACGAGAGTCCATACATAATCATCAAGATGATCTTCTCTCCATCCTCTTTTGTTGATTCCCCTCCTACAGAAGCCACATCATTTAGTGTAAAAAGAGGCAACAACCCATCGACAGTAATGGGATCAAAATCTCCAAAGTTAATCATTCTTGTCACATTCATCATTGGCATATCATTCCCTTCTATAAAGTTGCAAATCATGACTTGATTTGAACTTGATTTCTCATCTTCAAGTTCAATCTTTCTTTCGCGAGCTATGTCCATGTTTGTATCCTTTGAATCGATGAAACACTTGTGGCTCAATCCTTGGAGATGAAGATTTCTTTGTATGCAGAAGACTTGCAGATCACTACTGAAGAGCAAGGATTTTGTATGTATTTTTTTGTGAGTCATTTGGTAGAAGTTCAGATTATCACTCCTCCTCTCTTCATTCGGTCATTTCATCTCTGGTAACTCAAAGAGTTTCATCTCAAGGAGTTCATCAAAGATTGCAGCACGTCTGAGTCAAGAAATGGATAACTCTTCTATTGCATTTCCCTTGAGGTCAATTTTCGATTTGTCTTGTCTTCCAAAGAGGTTGTCTTTACGCTCTTCTTATTGCTTACCTTTGTGGTAAACTTCACAGGAGAAGCGTTGACGCTCATGGACTCTTTATTTTCAGTCTTAGGCAAGTATCTTCCCACTTTCTTGAACTCTTGCTTTTTTTTTTTGCCATTGCGAAGTTATTGGTTGGGCGGTCTTTCAGTTCCAGCTAATGCCATGCTTAGCTCTATATCATGAACGCGAGTAGCCAATTCTTCAAATGTCCTAGGCTTTATTCCTTACAAAATATAGCGAAGGCCCCAATGCATTCCTTGTATGCACATTTCTATACCCGAAGCTTTGCTGAGTCTACCTTTACAGTTTAGACTTGCGTGACTCCATCGATTGATGAACTTAAAAATTGGTTCTTTATTTCGTTGATGTGTGTTCGTAAGTTCCACTATGCTTACGGTACATCTTGTGCTATAGAAGCGGTTAAGAAATTCCTATTCCATTTATTCCTAACTTTCAATGGAACCAGGCTCAAGGTCTGTGTACCAATCAAAAGTATTTCCCTTAAGGGAACAAACAAATTGTTTAACGAGGAAATCCTCGTATGTCCCAGCATTATTGCATGTTTCAACAAAGTGAGCCACATGTTGTTTCGAACTTCCTTTGCCATCAAACTGCTGAAGTTTTGGGGGTTGATAACCAGTAGGCATCTTCAAGTTATCAATCCTTGCATAATATGGTTTTGCATATGTGAGAAAAGATTTTGTGGCAACCTCATACTTGTCCTTAATGGTCCCCATGATAAACTCCTTGATTTAGTCAATCGGGATCATTCCTTCAAAGGAAACATGGATCTCCTTAGCATGTTCCACTTGCTTTGCGGGATGATCCACTATCTCTTGTATTTGCGAACGCTTTCCAGGTGCATGACTGGATTCTTCATCCATCATGCCTTCCATCTGATCAGTTAACTTGACAATTCGAGCATCTTGATCTTGAACATATTTGGTCAAACCTTAAATATCTCTTGTCAAGCTTGCAAGTTGTTTCTCTATGGATGAAGCATTAGTCACCATCGCATTCATCGCCATTGTAGATGATAGAGAAGAACATCTATTTTCTGAAACATGGGATGCAGATATGTTATGGAGGCAGATTCAATGTCCAAAACATCACCATTGGCGAAAGCAAGGAACTTTTAGGAGGTAGATAAGCTCAATTGAGCGAGAGCGCTCTTGACCATTTTGGTAATATTGCCTACTTTTGCGGCTTTTATGGGAGATAAACCAATGACAGAAGCAGATTCGGCTTTTGTGGTCACCTTTGAGGCTTGTTGTTCTAGCAGTTTGGCTTGGTTCCTCGTGATGGGTCCTACGCTTCCCACAGAAACATCAAGGATATTCTCAACAACAATAGAGAATTTGGATCTAATGGCTTTTGGATGCGGATCTCGAGTTGATCTTTTCGGAAGACATCTCAAAGTTCTTGGATCTTGATTTTTCTTTAAAAAGAAGAGATGAGAGGTAAAGATTGTCTCATTGGGTATGCCAATTTGTAAGCGACTAAGTCTCATTCCAGAAAAATAGCAATCAAGAAACGGGCTCATCTTGTAGACTTAATGGACTAGCCCAAATGTAAAATTTGGACTTTGTTTAAGTCATATCATTTTAATTTGAATTTCGATCCAACCTCATTAAGCAATATTTTGATTTGGTCAATGCATCATGAATTTAAAATTTAATTCATATTTAATATGAATTTCATCAACAAAACTTCACTGTCTACAACCATATATTAAACGATGGACTCTTTTATGCCAATTATTGCACATAATTGTCATACAGTGCCAATTTGTTTCTTTGTCCTATTTTCTTTTATGAGAATAAGGGATAGAATTTTACAATAATAACTTTTCAATTTCTGTAATTAATAAGTAGGAGTTATTATCATGAAATTTCATCGTTACTATGAAATTTCACCGATAGAATTCAATACTTTATAACAGTGACTAAGTGAATGGTGGCCTATAACATTATTTAATCGAAATTGGTCATAATTTATGACCATTTAGGTGTTGGAGGGAATGATAGAAGAGGTAAAGGCTTTTGGTTTTATTCAAACTTTAGACCTAAATGGAAAATGCCATTTATAGGAATTTTAATCGAAATACTAGAATTTATTCTCAAAGTCTTAAATCGAACGTAATAAAACAATGAATTTATTAATACAAAACATTATTGGATGTGTGATGAGCTGTTAAGCAGTCTTTCTTGAATAGTGATAGATTATTAGTAACTACAAATGTATTATTATATGTGACCAGTTTTGATGTCGTATATGAAATAGACCTAACACAATAAGAAAAGATAATATTATTGGGACAAATAACATCTCAATGTTTTAAACCATGTTATTGGTCTGGATATTGTAGTATTGGTCAATCTGTACACGATGGGTATCTCTGGAATTCAAATGAAACAATTTTGGAGCTTTGCAGTAATTTAATTTGCATATATATAAGTTAATATGTTTCCAAAAAAGAAAAAGAAGCTACATGTGAGCAAAAGAACAAAAAAGAGAAACAGAAGTATCTAACGTTTCAAGTAAAGAAGGATTATATGTATAAATATTCCATGTAGTTTTGGTTGTTTGTAAAATAATTAAAGTTGGACATGTGCTACACATCTGTCTTTGTACTATTTAAGATTATTATGCTAATTTTATTAAGCAATTGACCACCAAATATGACTCCTCTGATTTATATTATTTGTCTGTCTTTTTCTTTATGAGAGACTTTATAAATTTGCAAGTTTACACTTAAAAAAAATAACTATAAAGATAAAATGAAAAAAAGTTAATTGATTCACTCTTGATTTTATAAGTAGATTCGAGATAATTTTTTTTAAATAATGTGAATGAATAATATAAACAGAGAAAGTAAATAGTAGGAATCCTAACATTGGTTGAAAAACTAAGAATTGACCATTAAAAAAAAGTTGTGAAACTAAAAAATCTCCCTATATAAGTCCACATCACTAAAAAGAATATCTTCATAATTTAGTTGTTTGAAAGTGTCAATTTTGAAATACCCTAGTAGTGATGGCAAGGTAAAAACAAACGAATTAAGTAAGGAAAGCTTGTTATGGTTCACAAATTAGAATTATTTAGCCAACTTAATTAGGCCATTTTCGTGCAAAGAAATTAATCAGCATTACAATGGCAAAATTAAATTAAATCAGAACCAGTTCATAAACAAAGTAATTAAATAACAAAACTAAATTAAGTAGCATCCACGATTGCGTGTAGTAGGCTATCAAAATCAAATGCTTGGATTACATTTACTTGTCACACTTTTCGCTTTATGACAGTCAATTTTATTAATCATTGAAGTTATATTAAAATAGATTAGTTTGATATTTAAAATTCAGATATTCAAAAACTATTAAAAAAATATTATAAGTTGTTATTCTCATATTAATATGATTAAAAAAGAAATATTTTAAAATATTGATTAAAATTTAAAAAATTTGAATCTTGGGAAAAAAAACATGATAATAAAAAAAATGATAGTTTAATGATGATAATTATAATGGAAAGTGGGAACTAATTTATTTAGGCAATGTTAGAGATCCAATGCTCATAGATCTACACCGACTAATTAATTTATCAAATCAAGTATTAGATTTGATTTTTCTTCCTAAATTTTCTTATTTTGAATAAATATCATCCCTATATTCTCGTCGTCCATGCATGTGTCAAGTTGGGGTTGACAAATTCCATTCGTCTTTTGTTTGTTCATATGCTAGCGCAATATAAATTATTTTTATCTCGATTTATGTGATATTAATAAAAAAATTATATTTTAAAAAATTTTAAGTTTTTAATTATTGAGATTTATAGAACATTTTGTTTTACTCTTTTTGTTCCAATTTATATGGTGCTGCTAAAATTTTGAAAGTTAATTTTTTAAATCTTGTGATTTATAACTTTTTTATTTATTTTTAACACATTTTAAGTTCTCAATCATCATAATTTATGATTTTTTTATGCTTCTACTTAACAAATTTTTTAAAACTATTTTAAATTACTAATTATTAAATATACATAATGTTGGTGTAACATACCACAAATATAATAAATTACAATTGAAAATAAAATGATAAAATGAATCAAAATTCATTTAGGCTGAGGCGCGGATATCTTGCTTTCTTTAAGGAGATTCAAACCCACTGCGACATAATCTACACCGATCCAGTAGTATATCCCTTAACTTGTACCTCCAAGATATAACAATCCAACAATGTTGTATGACTCAAACAAATTCAGATTAATTGAAGAATCCAAAGCTTCATAAAAAGAACACATTCGTTCAACATATAATTACTTTCTTTTGTACAGTGAACATAATTAAAGACTTATAATATTTTTCATTAGTCTAAACTCTTTCTTTCACAATTACACATTTCACTAACTATATTACACACTACAATATTGATCACACTTCTCGTTTTTCTTGTATTCTTCATCTTCTCAAAACAAAGTAAGACCACCACTATTTATAAGTAAAGAATTCTTTCTTGTCTTGGATAAGAATAAACGGGATAAATGTAGGAATTATGTGTTACATGAGTTACAAGACATAATGAGGTAGAACATGGCTTAGTGATTACATAAGTTATAAGTCACTAACGGTCATATAAGTTACAAGAAACTAATAACTATATCTACCACAATTTATACCCACTAACATATGCATTTAATATTTTATTTTAATAATAAAATGTATATACACCAACACATAATTCACTAATATTAAGACAAATAAATTAAAGCAAAATAATCATCGAGAAATTATAATATATCCTCAAGCTGCTCTAGCAAACACGTTAAACAGGCACCTAAAGCAACTCAACTGCTGCGAGAAATTACAGATATACCCTTAAGCTGCTCAAGCAGACACGTTATCTTGCTGCCTACTGGAGCAACTAAGAAAAATAAAATAGTAACACTGAAGCAACTTAACTGTCGCATCCTATATAAGAGAATATATAGCTTTTCTTTATAAACAAACAAAAATAAACTACCAATATACTCTTTTTCGGGGTGGGAGGGGGGGGGGGCACGGGAGTGGGGGTTAGGGTAATTAAAATAGAAAGTTATTGACTTAGTCATAGTTTTAGACTTCTATTAGTAGTCAAATTCATCTAATAGAATAATAGTTGATTACTAAACAAAATAATTTAAGTTAAATGTACTGAGATTTTTAAAAATATATTTTCACAAATAGGTTGCTTATTTATGGAGTTATTAGAGATAAACCTCTACAAGTAACATTAATAACTAATCTAGTGGACAGCAAAATTACATCAGAGGACAGCAAAAAGAAAAAAAAACTAATCAAGTAAAAAGATAAATAACATACTATAAGGATCATTTATATTGTTAAGGCATAAAGCTTAAATTCAGAATAAAAAACTTTAAAAAATTTAGTAATTAAAAGTATAAAGCTTTTGATTTAGTTATATTTGATCAATTTGATACTATGTACTTTATTTAGTCACTCTTCTCTGATAAAAATAGAAGTTTAGTAAGGAGTAAATGGGTCAGTTACTGCTCCATTTTTTTTAAAAGTTCATTTTACACAAATTTCATACTTTTTAGAGCTAATTTTAATTAATATTAATTTTTTTTAGAACTATCAAAAATTCCTTCTTTTTGATACAAAAAACGAAAACCAGTGATACACGTCGAAAAAGTAGAAACATTAGTTGTCAGTTACGCTAAAAAAAGAGAAGCATGGATTGTAATTTTATATCAATTACATTTTTATATTATTTAAAAAAAATTGTAATGTTCTAAAAGAGCAGGGATTATAGGAAGTTACGTAAATATCAATTTCTATAAGAATACAAAAGTTGCTCAATTTTGGAAAGAAAATTTCTGTTAGATTTTTAATTTGTTGAGATATTTTGAATTTTTTGTTATGCAAACCTCTTCCTCGATTATGTTTTCATTTTGGGTTTCTAAAGCCTGGTTAAATTGAGAAACATTTTTAATTATCCTTCCAATCCTTTTTCTGCACCATCTTTTTTGTTAAAATTTGTTTCATGCATTCCTTTTAGCATAATAAATTGCTTGATTTTAAGATAAATCTATTTTTCTAAATTTTGAGTATCTATAAAAAAAAAATTTTAAAAAAATTGCTGAAAGATCATGGTATAATAGCAAAGCAGGTTTGGTATTGAAGAATAGAGAGCAATTTTCACTCTTCACACTCCAAGATAACTTATCTAATTTCACAAATATTTTGTGGTATACGAAACTTTCTCTTTATCATCTTATATTAAATATAACATCTCTTTTTCTTAAATGATTATACTATCATTGCTAAAATTTTACTTTCTTAATGTTTTTCTTTATTTCATATTAAGTGAATTGCTTAGATTTTTTTGACAATTTAAAATAAGTAAAAATTTTGAAGTTCAAAAAAAGTTTAAAAAAAAAATTCATACATGATCTTTCTTTCAATGAGGTTCTTAATTAAGAATTGATAAACTAATAGTGAAAAATAGCTTTTTCACTTTTGCCCTTAAATGTCATTCTCTATGAAATTGCCAAATTTTAATAATTTACCTATTACGTACTAGAAGAAGTATATATATATTTTTTAGTTTAATATTTTTTTTGAATTTTCAAGCAATATCTTATAAAATATTGTACTCATATGGCAATAAATTCTAATTACTAAGTATAAATAGGGGTGTTCATGATTCAGTTTGGATCGGTTATTGATTAAAACCATAACCAAATCAATGTAGTCAATTTTTAAATTCCTAAAACCAAATCAAACCAAATTAAAAAAATAACCGTCAGTTTGGTTATTGTCAGTTTGGATTGGTTTGATTTATGTTTTGGTTATTTTTCGATTTGAAAGTAATATGTTTGTTGAGGCCATACACATCTCGATAGACACAAACATCTAGTAAATAAGTAATCCACAAAAGGCTATTGTGGATTCTATTAAGCAATAGTACTAGAGTTATTTTCATACAAACAAAGTGATTTAGTTAAGCAATACTAAAGTTATTATACACAAATAAAGTGATTTAGTTGAACAATACTAAAGTCATTACACACCAAAGATCAAATCTTCATAAAAAAATCAAGCTCAACAACCAAATAACTACCTGGAGAAGGTGGTACAAGAAAATCATATTCCAAAATACTAACAAGCATATTTTCAAATATAAATGGTAAGTTAAAGATTTAAATTAATTAAAATATAACAGAATATTTATATATTATTTATGAATACTATATAAACAATTATAATATATATATATATATATATAAAAAAAAAAATTATTTGGTTCGGTTTGGTTATTTTTGCGGATTTTTTTAAGTAAAATCAAAACCAAACTAAATAGTATCGGTTTTCAAAATTAAAAACCAAATCAAATCAAATATCGAATTTTTTAATCGGTTTGGTTCGGATTGCGATTCGGTTTAGTTGTTTAACCATAACCATGAACAACCCTACATGAGACTAATCCTCCACTAAGCGGTAGAAAACTGATCACAAAATTTTTTTCATTCACCAGAGGTGGAGATCGAATCCCCAATC